>DWJQ01000326.1:0-15343 GCA_018248915.1 Hesperia meskei straton | reverse complement strand
TCCAATACAAATCCTACTTGTGGACAATTTACGGCGGGATTAAAAACGGCAATTTTAAGTAGGTTGGCCCATATGGGAACCACAGGAAATTGTGAAGATGACGATAATACAATTATTAATAATTTTCAGTCATTTTTGTCTGTGTCTAAAGTTACAGCCACAAACATATTTGCTCACCCTGAATTTCACTCTCTGGATGAATTCAACATTGATCTGGATGACATGGGTGAAAAAGAAAATGCAGAAATACAGGCGTGTGCATATGTTTGTGGATTTATGCTAAAAAAGTTTCCAATTAATTGTGAACACTGTAAAAATATCTTGTGCTCTAAAGATGTTGAAGAGCACCATATGTTTGTAGAATGCAAGGAATATTCTGATTTCAAGAAAAGCTTGAATTATGTTACTAAAGATATGATAACTTGCGTGGAGTGCTGTGCTTCAGTTGTAAATATCTATTTACAAGAAAATGCGCATACAGCCTTTCTAAAAAGAAATGTAGTTAAAAACATTAAAGAAACTGTTAATTTTGACTTTCTGAAAGGTTGTATGATGCATGAAAATGAAAATATAAATAAAATTATTAACAGTGTGTTTATTATATGCACTAAACGATTCTGCACTGTAAAAAATAGATTATTTGCAAATGAAGCCTCTGCAGCTGCACTCAAACGCAAAATGAATATTATTTTGCACAAATGATAAGTAGAGGTCATGCTGACTAATATTTCTATTACTAATTACATTTCGAGTTTTGAACTTGTCATTTCCCATTTTCACTGACGTGAGAATTTAAAACAAAATGTATTAAAATATTATACTACATGTTAGTCTTAATTCGCTATGTCTATGTATGTATTTTAAGCTCTACTTTAACATAGTAAGTAAGGATACTGCAGTAGATTGAACTTTTTCAAATCAACCAAAAATTTGAAGAATGAGAATACCCAGAGTGACGGAATTGAAGTGAAAAATTTGAAATATGATAGTGGCTGTTATGTGATGTGTTCAAATTAAAAATGTGGTGGTGTTTAACTTCATTTGTGTGGAAGTGTAATCGTGTAGATTTATTCAGCGTGTGATTGTGAATATTCATAACACTATCTATTTAATTTGTATCAAAAATGCATTATGTGGTTGAAAAAAAGTGTTTTGTTCTCTGGCATGCACAAATTGTCAAGGCCGATCGTGCTCTAATGTTGAATCACAAACAATGGAGGATTCGTTTGATACCGACGAAGTGCCATGTGATACATCGCTGTTGATGCAATTTACTTGAATCCAAAATGAAGATGAAGAAAGAGGAGAAGAAGAAGAACAAGAAGAATTTGAAACTTACGAATCAGGCGAATGTTCAATCACCACTTTTTATTTATTTACATCGCTTTTATCTTTTCCAATCTTTGAAATTTTCCGTTATTTTGCAATAGTTTTACATTAAACAGGATCACAACTGACCCGTGGAGTAGGCCTACTGGGGAAACCACGTTAAAAAAAACGCGCTAAGTACACTACCTCATAGGTAGCGTGGAAACGTGTGCATATTATGACGATAATGAGAGTATTGATAACAGACTGTAAAATGTTATGTGAAAATGGGAACAGGTTGTTTAAAACAAAAAATGGTTGGTTTTGTATCTTTTTAGTAACATAATTAAGTTGTAGAATACTTGAGACATTCACATAAGGCTAATTATTTTAATTCTTTGAGCAATATAGATACTCCGTAATTCATCTTCTTAATTTTTATACTATGGTGATGCTAGCATGGACCTTTATTAATTAAAGGAATGTACGCAAAATAAAACAGATCCATTCTTGTACTACATCACATTTGAGTAAGGAAAACATTTTGTAGATAATTTTGTAATAAGAATCTTCTTTGTAAACATAATATCTTTGTTACTGTAAAATAAAAGTTTTTATTATTTTATTCTTATTGTTTTATTTTAAAACTTAAAGGCATTTTTTTACATAAAAGAAAGCTCGGCGGATGACACCACATGCCGAGTTTTTTTTTATGTAAAAAAATGCCTAAAACCTTTAAAATAAATTTAAATATCAAGAACGTACCGTCATGAACATTTGAATCTCCCGCTTTTGACATTTGAATCTCCCGCTTTAGAAAACTTCCCCTGGGCTCTGTATAGATGGCGGTAGTGAGCTCCGTTTCAATTTTTAATGTATGGAGCCGTCATTCTTCTCCGACAGGAGTATAGTGTTCTGTGCTGTAGACACTCTGACTCTGACACTAGTTTTGCCTGTTGCTTTGCTTTTTGTTTGTGTTTTCTTGTTTCCTGTGATTTTGGTTTTTCGATAGTTTCAAGTTTGTTAGTACTTTTAAATTAGCACACAAAGTAGGTAATGTTAAAGCAATAAAATATAAGATCAATCCATAATTGTGTGAAAGAAGTAGTAAGAAGTTTTGCAACACAAATGCAGGTTGCTGAGAACCTTGTGTGATTTGACATCATCAAAATGAATGGAGATATAGACCTAAACACAGTCCCATTATCGCGACTCTCAAATGAATCAAAGAATTTGTTATCATCTCTTTTAAACACAACAAAAGTTCTGAAACATGTTTGTCCCGATAATATTTCGAGATACAGGTACGTAATATGACTGCATAAAGTAAACTAATTTTGTGCAAGAAAGCTCAAATATTAAACTCAATCTTAGAATAAACAAAACCTCTCCAGCAACTGGTGACAATGTGGTAAATATGGATGAATGCATTTTATTTTAATAACTTACACAATTACAGTGATCAAATGATTTGTACAATTAAGTAAATTGTATTAAAAGATATGTATGATGCTGCAGTGCAGCCATTTAAGTGATAAATAAACAAAGGTTCTTGATTGTGGGAGTTAGTTAACTCTGCTGTTTGTGTTGTTCATACCACCCACATTACAGAGTGTGAGTGTGTGCAAGTCATTTATTTAATATTAAATTACTTACAGAGACTGGCGGGGTCTAGCATCACTGGTGAATATATCAACACAAATAGAGGCCAGTATAAAGGAGCACCCAGATAGAGTGGGCAGAGTGATAGAGATATGGCAGCAGAACGTAAACAATGCCACTATTGGGCAGTTGATGCTCTATCTGCAGATGCTAGACAGATTTGATGTTTACGATGACTTGTTAGAGCTTGCAAGTAATGACAAGCTCATAGGTATGTCTTGGTTCTTAATTTTCTTTCTGTCATTCTTATTCTCCCTTTGAAACAGTGTGATCTAAGTTAGTTTAACTCATTGATTCATCTCCATGGTTGGATATGTTCTGGGATGAGTTCTACCCAAAGTAATAACAGTTTCACTAGCCATAATGTCTGGGCCATCACTAGTCTCCTTTGTAATAAAATGTTTCTGCTTCTAATAAAACTGTAGTTGGTTTAAATTTTCTGTAGTTAAAACTAAGCATTCTTTTATCTCCAGCTCCCCAGCCCATCAATGATATTGCAAGAATAGACCCTGCTGAGGATGATCTCATTACGTTCCAAGATGTGCAGCACAATGCTCCGCAGCAGTACCACGCATATGTGCTGTTCTCACCTAAGGATAGAGACTTTGTTGATGCCATGCTTGCAAGGCTACGAGAAAATGGAATGAAGGTAATATGCGTCATCACTAAACAATACTTTTTGTTATGGCATAATCATCATCGTCTATTAGTGCTTGAATCTTGTACAGGTAAATGATTATTTTTGGAAGTAAGCTATACATACAGAAGTAACCAATGTATGCAGGTGTTTCAGTAACTGACAGCCAAAAGTGTGTCAAAAAGATGACTGTATTCCCTTGTACATAAGCATTATAAAGTCACATTCATGCCATAGTTGTGCACGGAAGACGACTTGCTGCCGGGGTTCGCGACGCGGTTCGAGCCGGTGGCGCGGCTGATCGCGGAGCGCTGCCGCCGCATCATCCTGGTGTACTCGCCAGACTTCTTCGAGACCTCCGCGCTCAAGTTCCTCACCAACGTCGCGCAGGCGCACGGCGTCGGTAAGTCACACGTGTCGTGGAGACAGGTTTTTGTGTAGATATGATAGATGTATCATAAATTATCTATTAATAGTAGTAGTATCAATAAACAATGTTTGGGAGTTTAAATCACTTTGATTGATTGAATGATTAAATTTATCTTTAGGTATTCTTATATTATGTGAAATAATTATTAAATTACCTTTTGTTACAAAATGTTAGCAGTTCATTGATACATTGTATATTAAGTAAATTTTATTATTACATAAATTAAAAAAATTAAAGACACTCATTGTCTTGGTTCTTCCACTATGAAAGTTTTCACTGGTCAGGTGTTCGTTCACATTATCTGATAAAAATACAATTTTTTTGGTTTCTCCACTTGGATTTATTTTAAGATTCACCATTTAAAAATTGTAATATAATTGTGTTGTGTAGAGTCGGACCTGCGCAACCTGGTGCCGATAATGTACCGGCCGTGCGAGCTGCCGCGCGTGCTGTCGCACTACCACAACCTGGTGTACGGGCGCGGCGACCACGCGCTGTTCTGGCGCAAGCTGCTGCACACGCTGCAGGAGCCGCCGCGCCAGCCGAGACCAAGACAGCCCAGGTAACGGCTTCTTGATGACTACGTCTATGAGGTTTGTTAGGAACTAACGCAGCTTCCTGCTGCTATCTTCGATGAAGTTTATTAGGAACTAAGAGTTGTTACGAAGTGTCTCCCGCATGGGCCCCACATGGAAGTATTGACTAATTTTTAAACAAAATTTCTATTTCTAATCCTAATTATACCTCCTCAGGGAGTTCATTTACAGGGAGTTGATGTTGAAATAGGTGCTTATTTATGAACATAATCTTACTGTCTGCTTTAGAATCGACATCAAACACACTCTCAACCCCTAATTAACCCTGCGACAGATGGAATATAAAAATTTCCGTTTTTAGCGGACGTCTACTAACTATAAGCAAATTCCCTGTCACATTTTATGTTTATACGTCAAACGATTTTCGATATTTCGTGATAAGTGAGTGGCTCTACGCTTTTATATATTTAGATCTATTACAGGTTGACAAACGGAACGGCGTCCAGCGTGTCTTCCGGCGTGAAGATCCAGGAGGTGCCGAACACGAATGGGTTCGTGCAGTACCAGCAGATCGAGAACGCGCCGCCCTCGCAAGAACAAGCGAGCTCTCGCTTCACGCCGCGCAAGGAGGACCATCGCCTGGCGCTCCCCGAGGTACCCAAAACGGACCCGGGCTCCGTCACCAGTCTACCGAGCGCCCTGCGGAGCGCCCAGACCGAACCTCTGCCCCCCTACAAACTCAACGACGCCGCCTCCATGACGGACATCAGCGCGGAGGTCAAGAGCAAAAAGAAAAACAAGGTGGAGCGATTCCTCAGCCAGGTGCGAGCCATCCCCAGCCGGATAGGCAAGAAGAAGAAAGGTGTGATGGTCGAAGGATAGTTGTACGGATGGTGTCTGCTGAGAAACGACAGATAATGGGAGTTAAACGATGTACGGTGTTATGTCATCGATTGATTGATCCATTTTCCATAAAATTATATGGAATATACTGTGTTTATACGATTTTTCGAATGTAATGATGTTCTCAGACCAAATGAAACTGTAGTGGTTTTTACTCAACCTCATTAGGAGTGCACAACACCATTCGCATTTAAGATTAGGCCAAAATAAACTACCTGCTACATTAAACATGCATCAACATGTTATGATATAAAAAAAACTATCAAATTCTTGGAAAATATGTTACCCGCCATAAGGCTTTATGAACCAGAGATGATTACGTCATGTGGAGATTCCAATTTCTTACTAAAAACTAAATATGTATATGAATAATTGTTCACATAGTCAAAACCTGAATAGCTGAAGCTTCACAACAATACCTTGTATGTTCCCATGTAGAATATGTCAAATCATATTGCTTAGTCATTGTGTGTCATTTGTTTACGTGTAAGAGTTCCCATATATTTATTCTGTGTAACAGATAATGCTCACTTATGAAGTGGTTCTCTTTTGTATATATATTTCAATCATCACAATCATTATATAGCAAATTAGAATTTTGTTAGAGTTGGTTTGTTGCAGAAAATTTTGTGAAATTTTATTTGAGACCAAGAAAGTAGATTTTATGAGAATGAAATAATGTCACTGTGATGTAGTTATTGGAAATTATTATCACATTTGAATGGTGTCCGTTGAGAATCTAGTAGTAAGCCTAAAAATATCAGACTAGGACTATAGGAACAAATCCCATAGGGTGCTAGCTATACATATTAATGATATACCTACAATATTTTTCAATTTAAAACATATCTGCTGTCGATGTATATAAGAATTTAGCTTTGATATCAAGAGAATTTTTATTGTTATGGTATTTTATATATACAGATATTTTTGCGAAATATACAAACTTATACAATATATTTTGAAAATTTAAATTTTGTTTTCATTTTATTATCACCCAATATCATTTATCATTTATTATTCAACTAGATTAAGATTAACCTACTTTCCTATATAATTGAGAAATTTTAGGCTTCCACAAGAACTACACAATATGCTATCGGACTTTATTCAATCATCAGCGACATGTGACCTTAAGATCACGATTCGACGAACACATAAAAAGTGAAAAAGGTGAAACAAAAAAATAATTTTCTGTACAAACATAAAATATGTTATTTAAATTTATATATCTCATAAGAAGGCAACGCTGTATATCCTGACGAAGTGGTCGGCGCCGCAGCTGGCCAACAGCGCGCCCTTCTCATCGGCGGTCGGCGGTCTGAACGACAGCCGCTTCACCGTGAGGTGGTGCGCGGCGCTGGAACGGATTATCGATTATTTGCAATGTACATTTTATAATTTAACTTTACGAACTTAACTAAGGGGAGGCCTACGTCCAACAGACATCGAAAAGCTGATGGATGGATGGATTACGAACTTAATACAAATAACGGTGTTAAATATTCAGCTTTTTAGAAAAAAATATATCGTCGTTGATACTGCAATACCGCGTAAATAACAGTGGATAACACCGCGGAAGTACAAAATTATCAAATTTTAGATTTGGCGCCAGTGAGTTAACAATATCGATTGGCTACGAGTCACATTTACACTTCGGCAAATCGCTCATTCTATATACGACCAATCACAACTAGTTAAAACCGCGTGAGCGTACTTGTCAAAATAATTTGACCAATACCGCGTATTCTCGCGATCATTACAAGAAGACTTACTGTTATTGTATGGTGCTCCGGGAAAAAAAGTGTTTTCAACAATAATACGAAGTTGATCGGTAAGTTTTTAGTATTGTTTTAATGCTTGTTTATCTATCAACTTGGTTACTTATTATAATCTGTAAATTTACTTGTTTTACAACAAAAATTTGCATTTATTTTGGTTGTAGTAGTTCCGCGGTTTTGAATTTGTGTTCTACGTAATATGTAAGTTAGTTACGCGGATTTGTTAACTTTGTTTTGATTCATATAATAATTGTATTTAGTAAATATTTTTAATTCTTGCGCAGACATGTAGCGTCTGGTATTTATAATAATAATAATTTGTGGGTAGTCTTCGGGTGTCAATATCTTTTACTTTTGTTTTAGGTGACCATGGAAGAAGAGTCAGTTGTCGACGAGTCTGTAGTATGGGAAGATGCCTACGTCAGTAATAACGTTGTCATTCTACAAGACCTTAAAAATCGACGCCAGGCACTTTTAGATAAAAGGAACCACATTTTAAATCAAATGCACGTGGGTAATCGACTTACATCTCAAAAACCTGTCGAACAAATTACGTGTGAAGCTACTATTGCTGATGCTGATACTTTGACCACAGTTTTCGAGCCTGTCCCAAGCTCATCGGCTCTTCCGAAAGTTGTTGTTGATTCACAGTCGGATTTTTCATCAGATGACTCGGTTGTTGACCCTGACTATGTTCCACTATCACAAATCACAAATGTGCAACCGATCCAATCATCTGATCACATTGAATGGTTTCCTGAGAGAGATACTGAGGCAGAAGTTGGGAGACAGTCAAGATCGAGAAAAAGAAAAGCTGATCGGTTATCATGGAAACGAGAACATAGCAGAAAAAATAGAATGCTAGGGAAAGAATATGTTGGATACAAAAAGTTTGATAATAAGTACCGTCAAATAGAATCTAAGCCTGAAAGAACCATGGGTCCTCTATGCAATTCACAGTTTTGTGCTCGTAGCAAAGTATTTTTTTGCTTACATCTAACGCACGAGATAAGACTATCCATTTTTAATAAATTTTGGAGCATGTCATGGTCAGAAAAAAAGATGTTTGTGGCTTCTATGGTGAATAAAACTGAGACTCAGAGGAAAACCAAAGGTACTAACTCCAGACGTTCAAGTTCGAAGGCGTATTATTTTCAAATAGAAGGCAAAAGAGAAAGAGTCTGCTTGACAACATTTATAAATACACTTGGTATAAAGGAATGGACGGTTCGCTATTGGCTTGGTGATGGAGGAAATAAAGAGAATCAGGCAAATGTGAGCACGTCTTTAGTAAATACAGAGAGTAAGCGAGATTCCATTAAAAGCTATCTATCAGCCTTGCCTAAGTTACCATCGCATTACTGTCGTAAATCAAGCACAAAGCAATATTTGGAACCTTTAATCCAGTCCAAATCACAGCTCTACAATTTATATGTGGATTTTTCATCCTCATTATCAAAACCTGTTGCTTCAAGGAAGCTTTTTTGTGACGTTTTAGCAGAAGAAAACATAGGTTTGTTCCAACCTAAGAAAGACGCTTGTGACCTCTGCTGCGCTTATAAAGTGGGCAATGTCTTAGAAGAAGATTATCAACGTCATATTGAACTCAAGAACATGGCTCGAGAGGAAAAGAGCAAGGATAAACAAGCTGCAAAAAGTGGAATCATTCACACTGTGACTGCTGATTTACAAGCAGTAAAACTATGTCCTTCTTTGGCGGCAAGTGCTCTATATTTCAAAACCAAGTTAGCTGTGCATAACTTCACTGTTTATAACCTTGGAACAGACGACGTCACATGCTATTGGTTTGATGAAACTACATGTGACCTAAAAGCTACCACCTACGCTTCTTTTTTTGTGGATTACGTAACAAATCTGTTAGTAAAAGATGCAAAAGACGTAGTCATATGGACAGATGGTTGCACATCGCAAAATCGAAACAGTATCGTTTCAAATGCGCTACTTAGACTAGCCATGGATAAAAATATTACAATAACACAAAAATATCTCGAAAGGGGACACACACAGATGGAGGTGGACTCTGTCCATTCTGTTATCGAAAGAAAGTTAAAAAACATGGAAATATTTTTGCCATCGCAGTACGTGACATTAACTAAACAAGCAAGAAAAAAACCTTCTCCATACAAAGTTATTCAACCAGATCATACTTTTTTCAAGGACTATGGAGTTAAAGAATATCAAGTATACGACTCCATACGACCTGGTCGTACTGCTGGCGATGATTGTGTCGTAGACCTGCGAGTATTAAAATATAATCCTGATGGGACTATTCAATATAAAAAACATTTCAATGATGTCTTCACCCCATTGCCACGAAGACCACGAAATATCTCAACACTTACAAATAGTATTCCATTGCTGTTCCCATCTAGGCTTGCTATATTAGAAAGTAAATATTTGCACTTACAGCAACTAAAAAATGTCATTCCTGGTGATTGTCATCAGTTTTATGATAGCTTACCTTACAAGAAAAAATAAGTTCTTTATTTTAATTAATATAATTATGATTATAAAGCAATGATCAATGTTCCTATTAGGTATTTAATTATTATGTTTTGATAGACATATTTAATTTTATTTTGACTGGTTCTTGAAATTCCTTTAATTATTATTTGATATGTAAGATCTTTTTGATATGTAAGGTCTTTTTTTGTTGTCTTTGTAGTAAGATTATTTAATTATGTTAAAATGTAACTACCAAGTTTTTACAATAATGAGACTGATTTAAGCTAGTAACTTCCAAATTTGAAAGATAAAACTGTGATTACTTGACTTAATATAACTTCTTTCTATTAATGTTTTGTTTTATTCTCACTCCAATTCCGCGTAAATGCTAAAAAAATCTCAAATATCAAATACCTTTTAAAAGGGAATACAGCGTAAGTGTATTTTCCAGTTAAATATTGATGGGATTGAATTTCTATTAATATATAAGTTCACTAATACACTTTTCTATATAGCTTAAAGTTCAGACACGTATTTGATAAGTACAAGCGAAGATATTTAGTTTTTTTGTCCTCTTGTAAAATTTGACACATCTAAGTTACGCGGTATTGTCTGTTGTTAGTTACGCGGTATTGCAGTATCAACGACGATATATCACTACCAATTGAGTCACAGCTCTGTTTATTTGAATCACACTTCTTTTGTCAATTTGTGACTTGTTATGCGAAAAGAAGCAGAGTTAGATCAGTTAAGAATGGTTTTTATTACAGAGGAACCAGAGAAACAGTAGTTATTGAGGATAAAAGTAGGCCGTTTGCTTTATTTAACTGAGACTTTATCTATCAATTAGATTCCTCGATAACAAAGAGTTCATGAAAATAACAATAGAAATAGTTTACTGAACAAAATAACAAAAGCATCAGATTACGTATTTTTACTCACTGCGGCCTTAAACCCCGAATGACCTCACGACAATAATCCGATACAATAGCACGCGCAGTATTGAGACTTTCGACCGGTTCTTTATCGTAAACAATCGAGTAGACATGCCGTAACGAAACAATCTAAGATATATCTGAACATTACTGGAAGACAATAAGAATTCCTTATAAATTGCAATAAAAACTGTCATATGTGCGGTATAATCGAATAATGGCGTACACTCGCTTGCAATGTGGTTTGCAGTACAAGGCGCTAACACCACATAGCCATCATACAACGCGTGCCTGTTTATCAGAGCGGAACACAGCTAAATGAAACATAATTACACTTGAACCGCGATGTGTTTGTTCTCAATGGATTACTGTGATGCCTCTTTTTTATAATACCTAACTGTAAATTATATGAAGTGATTATGTGTGTTATAGTTTAAGTCATAATTTTAATTTAGTCGGTCATAGAAAACATTTTTATGTTGCAGATTACTCGAAGCTGAAATGGGATTTCATATAATAATAGATCGAAGAAAGGATAGATGGAACTCTGTAAAGGCTGCCTTACTTAGGATATCTGTAAGTGTACATTTTGATAATATTATGTTTAGGTTTAGACATTACCAATGATAGCTACGTAGTCATTGACTACTAGTCACCCATCTGATATTTCTTATCGTTTATTTATAAATAGATTTATCAATCGTAGTACTACAATTTAGCAATGAAAGTCCGGCCACTTACATTTTGTACCTATTGATAATTCCAAATTTAGTTTTTAGAAAGTATTATTTAAGAATCATATTTCATTGAACTGTAAGTATACCTAATGTTAAACTAAAGTTCCTCTCCTACCTTCTCTACCTCTATTTCCAGGAGTTCTTTCCCGGCGTAATCCACGCAGTATACGTGCTTCGCCCGGCCAGTTTCCTGCAGAAGGCGCTGTCGGAAGTAAGCAGCAAGTTGTTCAAGGAGGAGTTCAGGTTCCGGGTGCTGGTGTGCTCCACCCTGGAGGAGCTATACGAGCACTTCGACCGCTCGCAGCTCACGCCAGACCTGGGCGGAGAGCTGCAATACTCGCACTCCGAGTGGATTCAACAACGGATAGTATGCTTCGTGTTGTCTACTTTTATTAAAACCCGTTTTCGATTATGCAAAATATTCGAATAATTATTTTCGGATAAGCTCGCTAGGCCCACAAAGCACGGACTTGGATTCCAGTTTCCATTAGCCCAGGGGCCCTTACCACCAAGTCTTGCTTGCCTTACCGCATCGTATAAAGTGACTAGGGGCAGTGAGTCTTTAAAAAAAATTGTCGTCACTTGAGTTAGCAAGTATGCTTAAGCTCTTAGTATATAATAACGTGATTCCATGCATTTTATTTCTTAAAAAATAAGTAAACGATAACTAAAACGATAAACGATAAAACACTCCTACCCCCGCAGTAGGTAGTATTTTTTTACTACCTGTGTCGCGGGTGGCATGGACATGGACTACACATATAACACATTACTACTACACCCATGACCCGAGAACAAATATTTATCTGTCACATACCTAAAATATCGGCCCCGGCCGGAAATCGAACCCGGGACCCCTCGCGTCGCATGCAGGGTCGCTACCAACTAAGCTACAGGGTCGTCGCTAGGTCTGGCGGCCACGGGATCTTGAACTATTGAGCAGATAGATGATGACATGTATGACATGACATACATGTCTTATACGTGAGGCTAGTTACTTAATCAACTACAATTGGCTAGATAATTAACTAGCTAATCGCTATTTTGAAAAAGAGATTTTATTAGACAAGTGTTTATTCTATGATGATTAATTCTTGCGCACTGAAACACCAATTGTGGATAGTTTTTGGGAATTTCATAATGAGCTGATCGCCTTATGAAATACTGAGAATGTATTTGCCAAAATACCTTTATCAAAGTAACAGGTACATTATGTGTTAATTTGGAATAATCTTTGTTTCAGGCTTTGGAGAAATTTTCGACACTAATGAAAGAAATTTCGACAAAACTCGACGACTTCATGCACGAGATAGTGGACTGCGACATGGGCAACGACCCCACACAAACCAAAGAATTATTAGACTGTCAAGAAACTAGGTATTGTATAACCCTATCTTGGTTATAGCTTGTACGAACACTTTTTAACAGATTTCAAAAAAGCAGAAGACTCTCAATTCGTTTTTTTGTGTGACTTTTTACATGCTGAACAAATTTTGGTAATTTTTCAATCAAAAAAGAAAGCTAGTGTTTGTCGTGTGGTCCATCTAAATTTGACCGACATCACTGACGAGTATTTTTTGAGCTAGCTCTACTTCTCGATGTTGAAAGCTTGTTATTATTCATTATGTAAATATTTTATTACCCGACTCCGTAGTCTGTTACTCTGGGATTACTCCCATTGAATCACAGTATGTATTACTGTTACATAAATATATTTGTTCCTCTAGTTATTGGAATTGTGTTAATTTATATACATATATCAAAGCTCCCGGTCTCACAGACCGTGAAATGTTTGTGTGGGTATGCTTAAGTGTGAACGTTTGGCTGCAATAAAACGGTTTAAATATAAATGGCTACTTTTCTTAATACGACAAAAATAAACTTGAATAAGCCATCCAAAATTATGATTATGAAGATATTTATTAAGCGACTAACGTCTTATTATGAATTGGGTAAGAATTTTACAGATAAAAATATTTTTGTTTACAGGTATAAAGCTTTAAAAAGTGAACTATCGTCAGCAACAACCCAAGGCGAAGAGTTGCTGACGCAAGTGCGAAAACCAAATCTTACTTATAATATTATAAGCCATGTGGCTGCCGTAGAAAGGTAATGGTTTTATAACTCTCGTACCTAAGCAAACAACCCTTACAAGCTTACACGAAATGTTCATTTGAGATGTAATGGCACATTCCGACTGCAACGATCAATAAAATACCTGTTATTTACGACATTATTTGCAGATTACTGGTGCAACTTGAAGAGACTGAAAGACAATTCGATAATTTCTGGCAAAAGCATTCCACGAAATTAAATCATTGGCTGAAATTTCGGACGTTTTTATTAAATTTTAAACAGATGCAGGTAATATTCTTAATCGTATAATAACATTCTTAATATCATATCCTTAACGCTAAGAGGGCACGGGTCGAAATTGAAATATTTTGTTTTTATTTTTATGCCGGAAATCAAATACTGGCGTCTTGGGGGAGCAGATTCGATGTGGTTCGACCGTTTCTTTCATTGGCTTGAAAACGAAGGCTTCCGAAGCCGCCCTTTGACCTAATAAATCCGATATGTCCATACATTTTTCCTGATTACCGTGATTGTCTTCGAAATTATTGCGAATGTCTTTCCTCTTCTGTGCATCGAGCTGGAACGATAGTTTTTGTATTTTTCTCGTTTGATCTTCCAATCGCGCTGTCAAATCCTCCGCCTGTTTTCTTTTCTTATTGAATTCGGTTTGCAGCGAAACAATTTTTCGTTTGCATGTCTCTAGTTGCGCTTTTAATTTTTGCACGTTTAATGTGTTTATTTCTTCTAAACACTGAAGTTTTTCTCTTGAATGTTTTGCCAGATTCTCTTGGTAAAGAGTTTCCTGTTCTACTTGGTACGACCAAAACGACATTGCCCTCATCGCGATGTCCATTATCATATCTGGTTTCATACCTGCTAAAACTATCGATTTGAATGTTTCACAAGGTTTGAGATCGGCTTGAATCACATCGAATTTGTCACGAAGCTCAGTTCCACATGCTGGACACGTCAACGAGTTTTCTGCATTTCTTTTAAATTCACGCTTGCCGTGTTCGACGCAAAATGCGTGTGAACATGTAGTTACCCAGGCTTGACTTGTGAGGGGCCTTCTACATTTTCGAAAGTTGCACATCATATCTAAAGCCATCGTGAAATATAAATTATTTTACACTTTTTTAAACACAATTATTTTATATAGCATACATGACAGCGGCCATATTTTCAGTGTTAAACGGGTTGACTGACGTAAAATAGGTCACTTATGTCATTTACTTTTTTTATTTGCTTCATACTAAACAAATCGCCAGTGACTACAAATTAAAAAAAAATTACCTACAAATAGGTATTTATACACAAGAAACTGACCTCTGCGCGTTATGATGGAGATTAAGTATACCTAATTATGTTAATCTCACACAAGATAAGGCCTATCAATTGTAATTTCTCAATAACCTCAATCTATGTAATAGCAATAACATTTTTATTCAGTCTATAGTAGGGCCATTTTATTACACACACACAGGTCACATTGACAGTTCGTCAAAATTTTAGAAAGTAGCCGTGTAAGGGAGGCACCCCATATTATTTAATATTCCCTACTAGATATTTGTTAAACTTTTTAGACTTAAAAGTAAAGAACAGACGTCGTTACAAAGTAACGTCAGTGAACTCTTTTTCTTTTTAAACATTAGGGATGGTACCAAAAGAAACAGATCAGTAAATAAGTTGAATTCCAGAAGTCGAACTAATCGTCAAAAAGTATTTCCCCATTACAAAATAAAATAAATTTTAATATGAACAAAATAAATATCAAATATATATTTTAAGCCAAAAAATATGTAATCATTCATTTACATATACATATAACGTCTGGCTCAAAAGCTAGTATCAAGAAACGTGAAATGTTTCAAA
>DWJQ01000325.1:0-15344 GCA_018248915.1 Hesperia meskei straton | reverse complement strand
AATAATAAACACCGGTGCATGCATGTTTTTAGTACATAGGTACATGCACTAAAAGTGCTTAATAATTAAAAATCTAGGAGATTATTGATATCAATCGTATTTTTATATGAAATTATTGATCCTGTAATAACTTCATACAGTATTTTAGCTGTTTGCTAAATTATGCGAAACGATTATAATCAGATGAATATTTTCATCAAATCGAATAATTTGTGTCCAGGTTACAACACTATTTTTGTGATAATAAAAAACGGTAACACTGGAAATGTCATTTTACTGAATCGAATTAGAAGTCGGAGTATAATCTAGGAGTGTTATGTGTTTGAGCGTCTATTTTCTTATTTACTTCAACCCATTGATAGCCATCTCGGCAAGGCGTCTCTCTTCATAATTAAGGAGGGCTCCCCATACTTCATCGTTCTGGTATGATTTAAGGGGTTAGAAAGTAACGTCAGTATTTAAAATGTTCCACCAAATGCTATGTTATTTTCCGGGGAAAACATGGTATCATACTTTTTGAATCACGAAAACGCCCAAGTAGCTACTCTCACTGACAATCACCCATCTAAACAGACTGCCACATTCGCAGTTGCTTAACTGAGCCGATCGTTTACTGGTATAGGCTGTAAGAACCTTAAATAGACTTGAATTCTATAAAAATATCAATGGAAAAAGCATGTCATTGAACAACATGGTCGTGTCGACGCTAGAATTGAAGTCCCTAGCCGCTGTCTCCCCGCAACCGAGCGCCGAACAGAATAATTTCCGTCGGCGCCGGTCCCCTAGTAAAATGTCCCCTTCGTCGATCGACAAAAAATATTTTCAATTTAATTCGATTTCAGTTTTTGTCAGGTGCACGCAGTCTGCAACGCTATGTTCGCGAGTTCTCGCTCTATTTTTCGTTTGTGTTTTCTTTTGCGATTCGCGTCGTTTGAATTGGAAGAAGTTCGATTATGTCGACTGCGGTGACGTCACAATGGATTTTTTTATTCTCGTTTATTTTTCGCTCGCTTTACATTTCAGTCCGCTTTCAATCAAGTGAACCATTTAGTTTTGCGAGTTGAAGCTTAGGTATGTTTCTTGTTTTATGTGTAGATACAATTCAGTTCCTTATTATTATGTCAAAAGTCAAAAGTCAAACTGTTTATTTCATCTAGGAATTTACAAATTCACTTAAGAACGTCAATTTTTTGACTCTACTATGAATGCGAGAGCGTTTGCTTGTTCATATTTCATTTTAAATTGCAGTAACAGAAGGAGTTTTTTTTTTTGTATTGACGGAGCTTGAGGACTGAAAAATACATTTTTTGAAGAAAAGGTTCCTTTTTTACGCGGAAAATGAAGGCGCTTTTTTACCAGTTAAACATATTCAAATATTCGTATGATTCGTGTTATTCGCGCTATGTTACTGAGCTACTGTGATACGATCGATACAATACAATACGATACAAACTGTTTGAAACTCGATTTCCTTATGGGGGATTTCGGTGCAATACATGCAAGCAGATTTAGTTTTTAGTAGTTATTTCGTCGACAATATATTATCAAAATTTATTTCCACTTACTTTGGTGAACGTTTATAAAGAACGATACACGTCGAAAAGGTTATGAGTTTATGACACTTTCAAAAATAAAAAGCCTCCATAACTACCGGATTTGTTCAAAACGCCGCCAACATAAATGATTTTAATATAATGCAAGATATTTAAAAAGTCGCACCAGAATAGTAAACTACGAGTAAAACTTGGGCTTTGTAACACGACACTAGTCTCTCGAGTAACAACACAGCATAAAAACTTTCAGAGCCAAAGTTATCCAATATCGGCCCTGTTAATCACGTAAACTCGCAATCTTTTAAGCTAGCTCCATTTCTCTCTGCAACCGAATCCCCAGTGAGCAGCTCGGCATCATCAAACACCACAATGCCTCTGTTTTTCGTTCTAAATCCTTTGACGTTTTAAAATGCTTTGACAAGTCAGCAGTTGTGATTAAGACTGAATCTGAAAGTATTATAATTATGAAATAGTTGTCAAGTTTCAAAGCGTCTTTCTCTCTTGGCAATTGAAATGTGCGTGAATGTTTGTATTAATTATACAAAACAAATAAGTTTTAGATAATGCTTCTACGTCCTTAAATCCACCGGACACCAAATGAAGAAATAAGAGTTTTATCTGGTGGTGTGGCGATATTAGTGTGCTGCCTTCGACGCGAGGGGTCCCTGGTTCGATTCCCGGCCGGGGCAGATATTTATGTGGCAGATAAATATTTGTACTCGGGTCATGGGTGTAATTGTACTGTGTTATATGTGTAGTCATTGCCACCCGCAACACAGGTACCTTTTAACCTACTGCGGGGGTATGAGTGAGTGTGTTAGCGTTTTTTTTTATTTATTTTTTATTAAGAAGTAAGGAATGAACATTGTATAAGTATCATCATTAGAACCCAAAACTGCCCACGGGTATCATATTAAATGAGGGGTAGAGTATGTACTATGTACTGCTGCTTAAGTAATCAATTAAGTAGCTACTAAAAATCACTGAGGTAATCTGCAGTCCCCTATTCACTCATCCGGATTTAAGTCGATGGATAGATGTCGTGTATTGATCAATGCATTGATTAGACTTTCGATAAATTCGAGTCATGTTCTGTTTAGATATTCTGTTATAGCACAAGCTTCTCTCAGCCAAAATACCTTTCTAATGGCGGTAACATTAGAATACAATGAGGCGTACGCGATTGAACAACTTAATGAAAACGGATAATCGGATGGAACTCAGCACATACTGCCCTCAAACGATTTTGTAGGATGGAGACAGATGAAACGATCAAAATCCGATGTCAATCGTTAATGAGCAATTTGAATCGACTGGTTGGAATGATATGCGGTAAGCTTTGGGCAGAAATTGGAAATTAGATGAGCGACCCCCCTAGGCGCGAATAGTGAAAACCATGTGAAAACCGACACTTTTGACTGTTGTGAGATAGTAACGATGACCCAATATGTATACCTTAAAAAAAGTTTGGGCGCTTCACATAATCACGAACATTTCCACTGATCCACGTTGCAGCTGCATTTTGAACTACTCTTTAGGCCTCCTAAAGTACGAAGAGAAACTAGGTGACTTTCAATGGGCCTTGAAGTGATGTAGCCGTTTTTACAAATGGAACTCTATGCCTTTCATAAATTGCAGATAGTATCTACTTGGATTAACTTGCGGCGGCAACGTGATATAAAAACTTTTAGTATAATAAACTTGCGTAACATAACTCGACTATTATAGGCCCAGACCCCCTAGGGGTAGCAAAGCGGCTCAAAACGACTGACTGCTACCGAAACCCGTGAAATATCTTCATTATAAGCGAGATTTGTGTGAATTTAACGTCAACGTCTTAACGCTCGATTCACACATATCAGTGAAGTTACAGTTCCGTCACAGTACCGGCAAATCTCATACATTCTCGGCATTATCAGCACTGACAATGCCGAAAATGTATGAAAGATTTGCCGGTACTGTAACGGAACTGTGACTTCACTGATATGTGTGAATCGAGCGTAAGAGTGCTACGCGGAAACCTAGAGCTCCATAAAAATATCATGGACTTGATTAAATATGTTTATATTTCAATATAAAGTAAAAAATCCAACTTAGCTAAAGAATAGTAGAAGAGTATGCAAATATTGACTATTTTAGGGCACCGGCAAATAATGAATTCCAAAAAACGGCACTGAATTTATCTGAAATCAGAATGTATAGGGTTTATTCACACCGCACAGACGAAATAAAGTTTTGAACTGTCATTGTAGGAGCGAGCTTCCGCGAATTATTCCCAGCCAGTCCGTTGTTCTTGTTTCAAAATTCCCGCTCAAACACGGCACAATGGCGCGGACGCCGCGGCATTGTCTCCCCGAGTGCACAGAGCAATGTTTGTTTACGTCACTGTTTAACGTCACTTTGTTATGTGCCAGTTTTCAAGTATGAACTACAATTAGGGCTGGCAACACATAAGTTAGTCGTTTTTAATAAGAAAAAAATCAAATAACATTATATTTCCTCTATTATACTTAGCAAATACTTGATGCAATAAGAAACAAGACAAAGGGAACAGAGAACTTTAGTGTCCTTGTGTACAGCCCCAGATAGTTCCTTGGGAACGAAAAGCTATAACCAATGGTTAAAACCGCCGCCAAGAAACGGGCGGTCGAATGAAAAAAACTGTATTAAAATCGATTCATCCATTTTAGAGCTACGATGTCACGGAATGACACAACGATACACAGACACACAGACAAGCAGATCAAACTTATAACCCCCCTCTTATTGCCTCGTTAAAAAGGTTACTTTATAAGTGACAACCCTGTCTCGTGAAAAAGGCTCCTTGAAAGATTGAGATCCAGTGCACCGGCGCGGCGCGGCGTATTAATTTTGAATCGCTTCGCTTCTTCACTCCGCCGAATACGACGCGCTCTTCATCGCACTCTTCATCGATTCAGCTTCTCTCAGACGGGTCGACTCATGTCGGTTCTTCGAGTAGTGTTGACTTTTCACGCGTTTCGACTTAATGAGATCCACTTTTCAAGCAAACACGATATAATTAAGTTGAAATGGTTTTTCTCGTCGCCCTGACGAAGTTCGTGCAAACATGTTATGTACGCTTCTCTACTAGGTTCGTCTGCAGTGTTTAATAACTGCATGCTCATCATTTGATACAGATTTAGCAAATAATTGTATTCAGGATTTACATTTGCACACATGCTTATACTTTGTGTTACTTTTTGATAAATGAGCATTATTTTAAAACTAGTTTATTTTGCTTCGGAAAAAATATTCCTGACATTTACGGTACTGAAGCAATTGTTACTTTTGCTTACTTTAAGCTTTCCAATGCTTTTTGTATCTCATCTTTAATAAATTGTCAAGCTTTTCCAATACTTATCCCACGTTATTTTTTGCAGATCCGATTTGCCATTTTAAATTGAAATTACATATTAATTTATTGCATTACCTACAAAAAGCAGAAATAATCACTTCTTGTAACGGTCTAACTTATTGTTTAACTATGTAGTTTAAATGGCATAGAACCATCAGCGACCGAGAGAAATAATTTACGTTAACTTCGTCGTTTATTCTAAGACACATTAAAGTATCGCTAAAGATACAAGAAATATTATATATGTATATTAATACGCTAAGGTTAAGACGCACACACGGGTTTTGCTTGTTATTATTATTATCAAGAAATATTATATGAAACAACAACTGAAGTACTCGTATGGCATCAAAAAACCTTATTGCTCCCCCAGTCCTACACACGTGAATAAAACGGGACTGTACAAAGTTTAATATTGCCGATTCAATTATTCAGACTGCGTTACCTGTCAGTCAGTTGGTAAATAATTAAATAAGTTAATTAATATATCAGCTGAAATATCACTGAATAATAAAAGTAAAACGTTACAAATAACTTACTAATGAATGCTTACAACGGTACCTACCTACCATCTACATAATAAATGGTAGCATTAACAAATTCAAGTACATTTTCGTTCGGAAATTAGCTGTTATAGCGGAAAGTTGTTGAGCTAATTTATGCCTTACGTAAATAAAGTTTCTGTATAACAATAAGAACAATATTCATCTGAGTGAATATAGGGTACGCATTACGAAAACTTTCTCAGTTGTTTGGAAAAGTAATTAAAGTAATCTTCATTCTTCTTACGCAACTTGATTTTATCTATCTTATTATTGTGGCAGTAACTGATACTTACTTAAGAAATAATTAGGTAATTTTATTATCTGGATATTATGGCATTTATCATCTTATAAAATTGTTATATAAATTGTTGTTTATTATGAAATTGAAACAATAAGTAAAAAATTAAACACTAAATCAAAGAATTAGACAATGTATGTAAGACGACAAAATTCAACCTACGATGCTACAACTTTCCTTCGCAATATGAAATACCGAGTGAAGATGGAAGTAAAGATGTGCCTTAGCTTAGTCGTAATCGTTAAATGTAAATCAGTTGTTCTCATCTCCAGTATGTATAGAAACGGAGATTTACATAAAGCTCTGGAATTATTTACTATTCCACTCAATCTACTCGGGATGGGCTCTATCCTGTGTGTACGTACCCTTAGGTTTATTTACTTTGCTTCTTGAATATCAGTCTATTCGCTTAGACGGATTGTGTAAACAAGTTTTTTTAGACGAGTACTAGTACGAGTTTAGTAGACGAGCCACATGGATGGGTAGGTAGTCGCTACCGCCTATGGACTTCAGTAACACAAGCGGCTGTAGAACGTAAAACATGTTTTTTAGAATTTTTGTCTATATTTGGGTGCGGTTTTCACTATAATTTGTGGTGAGCCTCACATAATATATTGTTTCTTTTGTTTTATTTCAAGTGGTCAAAAAATTATGTCAATTTATAGAATAACGGACTAGGTAGTCCGTTCAGCTAGGCTATTCTGTAAGGGACATCTTTGACATCTCGATAGCTGAATCCGCGGTGAGATTTTGATTTTGACGTACATCGCGTTCTGTTAAAATTAAAACCAACGGCAGCGCCAATCAAGCTCGCAATCGTAGTGACACAACTCACCTGAGTGAGCTTCGATATCGAATTTGTTTCTTACAGAATAGCCGTGCTCATCACCAATAGTGTTATTCCATGCTGTCAATGCTGTAACAGTTCGTGTTATGACAAAGGTTTGCGCGCATGAATGAGAGCGGTTACTTTCTTAATCAAATGTATCAAATGTTTAAATAATCAATCTCAAATTCTAACAAACATACCTATGTACATAGGTTTATAAAATTGATAGAAGAAATGAGGTAGGTACCTCTTACAAAATACAGTTTGGTTTTTCAGTAGGTTTACTGCAATATTATTGTCAACTTAAGAAACAATAGGTACCCGTACAAGAACATAAATACATGAAAATGATAAGGGTGTAGGTAAGTCTAATTGTATCTATTAGGAAAAAACCGCATAGATTATAGGTATATATTATTTACTGATAAAATGATAAATTCCTATTGAAAGGGTCATAAATTTTAGATACTTGGCTACGATAACGGGTTCCATACCAAGGTACCAACTATACACATAATAAGCATATTATGTAGGTAGATACTTAGCTACCGATGTTTCGTGTTTAAAATAATAACTATTTCTTTAGCTAAGCCAAAAAATAACTTCTTAGGTGTATATTAAGTCTAAGATAAAATCTCATACCTACTTATGATAAAATATTACTGCTTAACATAGGTAAGACTAGTTATTGCCTTCAGAGCTCTTTGACAAATATGTAGGCAGTATGTTTTAAATTAACGCAATCTCAAATACATCAGTGAAAACTAATTGAAATCGCTGAAGCCGTTTCTGGGAGTAGCGAGAACAACAGCACAAACAAAAATATATAAAACTTTTCATAATTGGGCTCTTTGCGTTAATGAATATCCCTTACTATTTTTTATATCTTCCTGGAGACATTGCTAAGTAACTGTGTAGTGTGGTGTGTAGTACCTAAACCCGCCTCACTTCACTTCAGAAATTGTTTGGCAAGGTTTTTAAAAAAAGACAACGGTTTTTTTATAAATTCAAATTCAAATAAAACGTCACATACGTACGGATAAACATCAGCGATCAGTAGTTACAGATTTGTATAGATAATGATTGACGTAAAATACATAATATGTATACACATACACACAACTCCACCTTGAAATAACTTTCTAGTGAAGTTTCACAAGTAACGCAGTTTGATAGTAGTGTTAGCTTTTCTAGTTAAATATTAAACGAACAAACATTCTAAAGCCCATTTACTTTTACGTACGAAAGAAGTTTTCTTTACTGTGAAGTACGATTACGTTTACCTATAACATAAAATAAATATTAGGGTTCCATACAAAAATAGTAAAAAACCGTACCCGGTACGGTAAAAACGGTACTGTTACGAACAACCGAGACACTTCTTGAAGGTTGCCTATAGAATCAATAATGCCAAAGGTATCACCGATGCGTTGCCAGCTAAATAAGGAGAAAGGAGAAAAGTATTTTATGACTCTAGGGCTCCCAGGCGCACACATGCGCGCACGCACACACATACGTACACACACATAGTCACAAACAGGCGTGCGCGCGCTCGCGTGCTCACACTCACACAAAGACTCATTTGATAGCTGACCCAACCAAGAAAGTGGTAACATAGATAGTTAGCCAGGCCACGGAAAATAAATATTAGTCAAAATGACGTATTTAATAATTTATTAATCAGCCCTATTTATAACCTAAGTGATTTTTATGGATTCGTTTCAAAAATACGCCTTTCAATTAGCAAATAGCAATGAGTCGCACAATCAGATTGCATAAATAAACGGTTAGCCGTGATCCGCTATCGTGGCTGGCAATGCGTCTTTGATTCGCTTGTAACGAAGTTTTTCAGTACGAGACTACATCATAACTGGCAAGCACAGGTTATTTATATTATCGGCTATCGGCATTAAGAATACGATTAATCAATATAACGCATCAATCATCATGCAAAAATGATTTTTTGAAATATTTTAAATTCTTTCTTTTTTATATTTTAACAGTGACTTCTTTATAACTAGATAATGTGGTCTTTACTGTGTCGAGAATCAGACACGCATCTTGTTACCGAGAGGTTATGAATGGAAGCTTTGAAGGGAAGATTGTGAAGAGACGAAGAGGTTAAAAGCTGAACTGAGTCAGAAAGTTTTTTATATAGAACTAACTGACCCGGCAGACGTAGTCTTGCAACATACACGCCCCGACAAAGTTACAGGCAGACAAAATTTTTAAAATATTTTTTTTTTGCGTCTACTGGCCCTATGACGAACGCCTCCATATTTTTCCCCAAATATTATATCCTATGTACAGAGATAACCCAGTTACATTTTTATTATTTATCAAGACAAGATGTAAATTAGATAAGTAGTTGGTACCTATTCCATGGAACTTATCGATTTCATACTACTAGGTAACTACCGGGTAGGTACTTGTAGAAAGCAGTTGAGCCCGGTGAAGACTTTGGTCAGGGCTTTTAGCTCCAAAACATAGAAGTTATGAATTGATTACGACTGAAACTGGGACAATAAAGTCACTTATTCATATCATATCTCTATCAATTACTTGATATTAAAGCAAGTAAGACAATAATGAATATTAATTACATCGTGCAATTTTACCTAATGTTTTTTACCTAAGTAACCATTTACTTACCAGTTATTAATAAAAATAAAAGTCCATTGAAGAATAAAAACATATAATAATATTTTATACTTACTTCAAAACCAATCATTTACTTAATTAATCACATTACTTAAGTTGACAAAAGTGTATTCAAAATTATTAACAGTACAACCAAGTATCTCTCGAAACACTCCTCTTATCAGATACATGCAACAGAAACAACGAGATTCAGCCATGACATATAACATTTAAATAGATCACACTTTTTACAAAACAGCACAATCTGCACAATACAATACCTACTATATTTGATTTTGATAACACGAAACAACGTGATAAAAAATTGTTGTGTATTATTTGTTTACTTCTGCATTCAAGTCAGTTTGACGCGTGGCATGGTGGCAAGCGGTCGTATACTCAGTGCGTTGATTAAAAAGTAAACAAAAATAACATTTGCCGCGCTATCCGAAAATTGCGCGGGAAACAATACTGTCAATAACTAGTTGAAATCAGTGCAGTGTTCGAAGAAAACTAAAAAGTTTGTGTGCGTTATGGCGAATTTTTTAAATAGCTGTGTGGACGACTGCCAAGTTGATGTTGTGACTGCTAGATAGTTCGTAGTTCGATAAAGTAGTTTTGTATATAAATACTTTTAATTACGTAAATGCGTTTGGCATTATGCATAGGGTAATTTGCATTTGTTTCGTTTTTGTTGTTAATGGCGCTTCGAATGGCGCGAAACTAAATACTGAAATTATTTAGGTATTGACGATTTTCTCGTTACTTTTTACATTCCCTTTACAAAGATAATATAATAATATGTTATGTGTAACCTACCTTCTAATTTTAAAATGCTTGTTAAGATTTCAAATCCATAATTATTATTCTGTTTCGCTTAATGTGGGTAAGTATGTTATTATGGCTGTATTATGTCGTTAAATGAATATTATGATCAGCTAATAATAATAAAATACACGATCATGAAGTAATTATTCGGTTAACAAACTTATTCGGTGATCATTGTTAATAAGATCAATAAAAATATGTATTAATTTGAGAACATAAATATCTATTTTATTATGTAGAGACCCATGGGCATCCCTAACGTGACCATACGTCCGTTACTGAACGGGACAGTCTCGTTTTTCCTCGTTTGTCCCAGTGCCCCACATATAATTTGATGGGTCGGACCTCGATTAGCATGATTACCTTTGGATATTCTCACACTTGCACACGATTGAAACCTTAAAATTACACCTTTTCCTTCAATTTTTTTTCTAAAAATTTGCCTCGAAAATCCGATATGCCCCCTATCCTTGATCATGATTACATGACTCCCGCTCCTCCCCGTGTACCTACTAACCAATGCTAGTACCTACAGGGTATGCATAGGTACCGATCGATAGCTTGTACTTGTACCCTTGCACGCTTTAAATGCATTTTTCATAGCTTTAAATGTTAAAAAAAATCTGCAAGCCCTTCCAACTTTGGCTACTTCAAAATCATTTATTTCAATAGCACAGATGGTAATGAGTCTTATTAAGTCTAATGACCCTGTCTGTGGAGTTTGATTTCTGGCCGGAACATGGGTTTAAGTGTCAAATAATGTTCGTTCTCTTCTCCCGGTTGTTACGAATATTTTTTTTTAATTGTGCATGCCACCCGCGACACATCCTAATCCTAACGCGGGAATCCTAACGCAGAGTATGAGTGAATTAGCATTAATTTAAGAATTATCTATTAACTAACTAAACATTAGTATAATAACAAAACTTCCTCGGTTTTCCGTAATCGTATTCAGGTTATCAGTGAACAAGGAAAACATGCAGGTTTTCGACGCATGCCGAGTTTTCATTTCTAAGATAATTATTTAATATCGGTCACCGTAATTAATATTTGTAGTAGGTACCCACCTACCAAATAAAACTTACTTGTACTTTAACTTCACTAAAAAATCCAAAATTTTATAGGGAAGTTATTGGTTCCAAAAAATAGATTATCATCAGATTACCGCCTTTTTAAGTGCTTCTTAAGTTTCGCTTAGGTTTCCCTTAGGTTGTTCTTAGGTTTCCCTAAGGCTTGTAGGAATTTTCTGACAATTTTTCGATGGTGTCTGTAGATGTTTGTACGTTTGTCTGTATCTCTCATAAATATTGAGTGGCTTGCCCAATTGAAACGCAGTTGACGGCATATCAAAGGATTTCTTTGAATTTAGCTTTTCTGAACTCTGTTTCTGAATGTTTCCTGTGGAGACCTGATGAAATGAAAATAAATTTTCGCAAATGGCGATGAAATAAATAACTTCTCTCTTAAAACTTATAAATTTATTAGCGCGAACTTAAAAACACATCATCATTAGCAATCAACGCATGCACCGAGCTATGCGCGTTTAAACATAGCTTACTCTTAAATTCATTTAAACTTCACCCCCCTACTTCAACCCCTTAGGGGATGAATTTCGAAAAATCCGTTCTTAGTGGATGCTTATGTCGTAGTGGCTATCTGCATGCCAAATTTCAGCCCGATCGGTCCAGTAGTTTGGTCTTGCTGTGTGATCAGTCAATCAGCCCGTCACCTTTGCGTTTTATATTTTAAGACTGTAGAATAATAATTAATCTCCATCTAGTATTTACTGTAATGATGAGTGATTAAAACTGTGACGTATACAAAGACACGGGTATAAGCCTAGATATTACCACATTCAATCTAACCAAGAGATAATAAGCTTAGTATTCAATAAATTATTATCGTGGTAGATAAGAATGTACATTTTGCAGTCAGATAGAGACGTTTGCATGACACACAAATGAGTACTGATAACCCATTTGTTTGAACTTCATTTTTCCACTCGGATGGCTTAGGTTCGAACACCTATAGGAGCCAATGAGATAAAAAGGGTTTTTCAACTTAACTCTACGTACACATAACTTTCTAGGTACCAGGTGGGATTTTAGTCGGGTACTAATTTATAATAAGTTTAACAGCGTTGTAGGTGTACCTAATAGATCTTTATTTTATGTTTATTTTTTCCATCGTAGGACGCATCAGCTGTTATGTTGAATTATCGAATTTGATAGAATCGAAGTTTGATATTCACTGAAATTGTATTATGTGAAGAATTATCATTAAGTGCATAGAACGCTTCATGAAGCTTTCCTCATAAATAACTCTACTTATTGATGAAATTGACTTGAAAATCAGTTTTTTTATTTTTTATTGCTCGCGAAAAGACGCATTTCTAGGACTGTATTTTAAAAGTTGTGACGTAACAAAGGAATATTTAACCTAAGACTATCGTCCGGCTGTCCGTCTACCATGAAAATGAACATCTTGCACCGTAATAAAATAGTGATGTTTTAACAAACCTAGATGTAGGTAAGATAGGTAGGTACTTAGGAAGGGTAGGGTATACTTTCATGATTAAACGCAATTAAAACATTAAATTGCCTTTGTTCATAGTGTTGTACACGAAAACATCATTGTTGTTTATGTTTAAGTATGGAACGGGTTTAACTCTAACTAATGACCGGAGGGAAATAACCTAATATACGAATTTTAAAAAGGGTATATGTAAGTCAATTAACAAGGTCAGTTCCTATTTTTAACACCCTTGTTTAATGGTAATATGTGTGTTTATATGCAACGGAAACTTTCAGCCAAATTGTCACCAATTCCAAAAGTCTGATTAATTTGAAAAATTGCACAAAGGTCAAAAGCTATTGACAATGCAATGTTATGACAAACATGGTTTTAAAGCTTAGAATTGTCTCCGGCAAGGGAACTCTTCAACGGTTAACGGCACAGGGACTACAATTATAGCTTTACATTTCGTTTCATATTATTCAGATCGTTACACAATGGGTGATTCTACTAATATGTATTGCCAGTGTTGATTACCTACTGGCGTACAGAATAAAGAGTTTAACTTTTATCTGTACAAAAAATTATCGAACTCCTACTAACCCACAGACCTATTAAAACGACCTCTGGTGAACGTGCCAAACAGGAAATAGCAATTAAAAGTATGTACAATAGTATGTGAAACAAAAACAACTACCTAGTCCTCAAAGTTCTTTACCGCCATAGAAAATACTATCACGCAGTGCGAGACAGAAGATACTATCATTCTATCTTGTTTATCTCATGTCATTGGCGTAAGTTGGTCCTTTTCTTGTGAGCGTGATATAAATATGTAATAATATAATATAATGCATAAATCCTTCTTGTACTCGTCTAAGTCTTTGTGCAAACCGGCCGTTCCATTACTGTCCTTAAACGTGACATTCGTCGTCACGTGGATGTGGTGGAAGTATGCTATAGACTGTCACATCTGCAGCCATCCCCACGACTTGTGTATAAACAATGATGAATATTTATAAATATTTATTTTACAACGCATATGATTACTTCGTTACGTATCTTATTCATAACCACCTACTTGTCTGTAGCACTCTTTAGGGTGGCCATATCGACATTTATTTGTATAGACCAAACTATTAGCAGAATAGTCAATAATTCCGTACATTTCTGAAAGATCACTTCATTTACAATATTAACAATGTAATTAAATTTTCCCACCACAATGTGAAAGAAAGTCAAGTTCATAACAAGAGCAGGATCCGAAATAAAAGAAGTGACATTTATTTGGATACCATGTTCTGAAACGAATTTCTTAACGCCAGAAATGCACTTAATTTTATAATTTCTTCATAATATTATAGGTATGTTATATTTTTTGCTACTTAACAGTGTATTTTGGCAACTTTTCTTTTTATTTCATTTTGCAATTTAATCTTGAACACTTAGTAAAAACAATTAAATATCAAAATTAAATGAATTTGAAAGGAAAATGTTGGCCAAACATAGATGGTAAAACAATGATGAAGGCATTTCCATATTTAATGTTACAAGTAATTTTTTGATATGATAGGAATAAGTTATACTTCTAGAAATTATTAAAATGATGAAAGCATTAGAAGTACTATTACTTACTTTTTATATCTGGACAAATTCAATGTTTCGGCGGAATGGAAAAAGTTCTGACAAGTCCGGTCAAATTCCGTTAGTTGGCAACCCTACTTGTAAGTGTCTTTAGGAAGGTTTTAGCTGCATACTGATTCTTATGTTTTCTATAATATTATCACTAAAACTAATTCATAAATAACTATGAGTTATTTAAGGATTTTTCATAAAACATAGGTAGGTATTTTATTATACCTAAATGAACCTGATCGTAGAATAAGCCGTGATAAACAGTACACCAGGGCACCGGTCGTGTTCCTTTGGAGATCCCGGAGTCCTCCACAAGCGTTGAGGTAGGCCACCGGGGGGGTTTTAGTGGGTAAAAGTCCCACATAAACCTGTGTCGCTCCCACGGCACCGGGTACCTTTTGAAGGTTTCCTCCTCGATAAAAAAAGGTACATATTTCGTGTCCGTGAACATTGTTCTAAGCTTTGTATATGAGTATGAAGCTTTACATCTGTTCTAGTCCATGATTTGCAGGTATACTAAGATTTATTGAAACAAAATGCAGTTACTGTTTCTAATCTTGATGTTGATGATAATAATGATGATGGTGATGATGACGATGATGGTAGTGGCACACGCGCACCATAACGAATATCACGTTTCCATGTGTACATGAACCGTGTAGCTAAGGTAACACGATCCTCATGAGAGAGATAGTGAGTAATGAGCTTAAGCCTTAAGGTATCATGTTATTGTAGGCTAGATGTTACGAAACTTTATCGTATCGGTATCGATTTTATCTCATAAGTATCTACCTGAAGTTAGGTAGGTGTCTCACCACCGCCGAGTCGGCGAGTGCATCTGGACTATCTGGACATCTGGACATCCTGGACTCGCTCAAGACAAGTACAAAAGATATGTTATTCCGTTTAAACAAAATAGGTACGCATAATATGTTAGTGAGTGCTCGCTGACAGTTCACACCGCCGGCGAGTACTCGCTGGCATGCGTCTCTTTTGTTTACACGGAATGTCAGATGTAAGGGTCAAATCACACCGAGACGAGACGCGACGCGACGCTGCGCGCAGTCTTTCAAAGAGCGGCTAAAAATAGAACTTTATTTTCTACACGAAAAGATACACATTTCATTGT
>DWJQ01000324.1:0-15377 GCA_018248915.1 Hesperia meskei straton | reverse complement strand
CTAACCTGACAACCCCATGATTCACTCACTCATATCTAACCGCCGCCATTACGGGGTCACAGTTTTGTCTTAATGACACTACGTCCTTCTCTTTATACGTCCATGGGGTAGAATATGTCTACTACGATGTCGGCCATGTTTTCAATTAGTTGTAATAAAAAAATGCAGAAGTTTACCTGAGGAAAATCACTGAAAGCAGATAAATTTAAAAAGCAATGTCTGGGGTTAGTGGAAGTAATGACGTCACACAAATTTCATAATTATTGATGGAGTGTTAAAATACTTAATGTATAAACTCCCCTTCAATAAAATTACAAAACACTATTAGGTATATTTAATTTAAATCAACATTATGATTTTAGTTCAAATGTTTAGCATTTGATATGTATATGTACTTAGTATATTATGACGTCAGGAATGTTATGACCTGTCCTCCCCTGATCCACAATGTCACATTTTGTTGCTCCCCTCCCACATCCCTTAAGGTATAAGATACTAGTAACATAGCTTATGGATGGCCTTAGCCTTACACTGATGGATATATGGACTTTATTTTAATACGTTCCATGAGAAATTGTATAATAACATTTTTGTTCATCTGCTTATCTAAGTCATAAAAATCAGTTTGACCAACACGTGTGACCGTCAGTCGGAAGCGGAAGCTGCTCCCACGGGGCACGGACATGCGCGTGCGCAACTAGGCGTACACCGACGTCACTTCCGGTCCACTGGGATTTCACATAGCGGTACCCACATTGTTAGTTATAATCGCATAGTTATCGCTATTGCGGAGATTAAAAATGATGACAACATGTTCATAAGAGAAATTAATGGTGTGTGATGGTGGAAAGGTGGTCAACTTTCATTCTTTTATTTTTTAGTTTAACTAGCATGTTCACCATACCTCAAGTCACAACACAACAGGTGTTCAATTGTAAAATTATGGAATAAATCGCACATTTTATGCATTTAATTTCATAAATCCTTGGTAATAAGCTCATCAAAAAAAAGTAAGAACTATTTTTACTCTGTGCCTTTTCGCGCATTAGACAAAAATGCAAACGAAAAAACATTAGTACCTAAGTAAGTAGTTTCGCGAAAAATAACTTGTACAGTGCATCAAGGATAAATACACAATTAGATCCTCCCTCGCATGGGTAATACGCCTCAAGGCTTTAAATTTCAATAACCACATTTTACTTCAACTAATAGAAACCGAACATCCGTTCGACCGAGACATTAATTTATATAATCATTATTGAACAAACTCGGCCAAACAGTAGGGCGCGGGTCGGCCTGTGTAATGACACGTTTCTAATACGACCACGCGCGAGGCATCCCTCAATTTACCTGTTACCTTACAAATTAGACGCAACCCGTTATTGGGTGGTCGCTGAGTGAGATCGGTTACTGTACGACGCGGTATCGGTACCGGTACCGCTTTTTATTAAAGTTGCACTGTCCGTCTGTTTGCTCTGATGCCATGAGACTATGTCGCTTGAATTGTAATAGATAAGACATAAAACTACCAACTGTTGTAACGACAGGTGGTTAAATAAAAATTAAAAAAAAAACTGAACAACGACAACAAAGTTCTAAAATGAGTTTGGCCAGCTTTTGTGTAGATTTAAGTCCATAATTCTAAGGTTACGTGTTACGGTGAAGAACAAAATTTTACCTTTCCACGTCGCACGATAAGATACTACCTACGCTAAAAAAGTATTAAAAAAATAACAACAAAATTCTTCATTTTCATATCGTACAACAAGATACTACAGGAAAAAAGTATAGAATAACAGACAATAAAACAACGTGGTATAGCCCACTATGCACACACCCAATGTATCGGTAGCTAGCGTGCATCGTTATTGTAATTTGATTTCTCCACGAACTGTTCAAACTGACGCCATTTGGCCACTAATGGGTCGGTAAGGCCCAGACGCGAGTAATTTAACCGAAACATCAAAAAAACAATAAACCCCTAAGTGTTCATGACATAAGCCGATCGTCCTTCAAGAGATAACATGCAACGATGAATTATACATACGAATTTTAACATGTATGTTCACTACGGAACTCCTAATACTGAATTTGATCAGATGGGTTTTAGGACCATATTCCGCCTTGCTGTCCAATTGACATTTTCTGTCGAAGTATTATAGAGCCGTAATAATAATAAATGGATCCTCCTACTTGTCCCTTGTAATCAGGCTATTTATTTAAAACATTGAAGATTTTCAATATGGATCTGGTCATTATAAGATGTTGTTAGGTTAGATAATTACGTAACAACAAGATAGAAGTTCAATAAGTAGGAACTGAATAAATTAACAACCGACTTTTACATGGTATTTACAATGAAAGAACTGTGTTGCAAGACTTGGATTTTTTTGACAAGTATTGTTATTTTTGTGATTTAATGTACACAGCTAAAGTAAAAAATATAATAAAAAACTTATCTATGTAATTAGCTTTTACCAAGTCCGCCTGAAAATTTCATAATTTATCATAAGTTTTGAATCTGAATTTTGAATGAATAAAACAAACGTTTGAAATAGCATTGCCCAAACACTTCCTATCATCCTTACATCGTTTTATACGAAACATAAAACATTTCCACAATCACGTATTACAGAAATGCAGTCAATCGAACACTAGTTTTATTTTCAAATAAACCTTTGCTCATTGGATGTCGCAACAGGCGCTTCGGTTTCGAAGATAATTTAAATTACGTGCAAAGTAAATTAATTTATGTCCGACATCACACTCGAGTGACGGCTAGTAATTGGTTAAACAATAGCGTTTGATTGTAGCTCAGTTATAAATTACGCAAAAGCTTGATTCGCGTAGGTTTGACATTTTGTGACGAAGTAAAATAGCCTTGCTAGTTAAAAACATTTTACGTTTCGTCACCTTCGAGTGAGTAGGTTCAGTATTGCAATAAACTAGTTAAATTATTTAGCAATCGCTTCATCCAGATTTTGAAAGTTATGCGTTAATTATTTTTCTGGAACCTTTTCATTAAGTTTCGTACTATTTTTAAATTTCATTTATTTTATAATTATCTAATAACTACTTAGGAAAAAGGTGTTGAAATCGTTCTCTTTAAGTCGCTCTCCTTAATTCCCAAATTAATGCGTTTATACTTACATTCACTGGCGATATTTAAAATTCAATGGCCGCTTAGACATGAAAATTTAAAAATATTAGCATCAACCCTACCAGCTACGAGAAGGGGGAGGCTCCCCTAGATCTCTATTATATAATAGGTAGTACATGCCAAATTTCAGCTTCTCGTGTTCATTAGTTTCGGCTGTGCGTCATTTTTACAGAACATACAATCTTACAACCCGTACTGCAAACCTTTGGGGCTTATGAAAAAAAGTGTCTATGTTTAATCCTAGGTAGAAAACCCAGGATTAAACTTTTGGGTGTCCGCCCAATTTCATTACAATCAGTCTAAACTTAGATGTTTCATTTCAGCCCCTTAGAGGTTGGTTCATGAAAAAATAGGTTGCCTATAATATGTGACCTCATCAACGATCTACCTAAGAAAATTTATCGAAATCGGTGAAGAGGTTTAGATTTTTCATACAAATTTTCATCCCCTGATTTCAACTATCTAAGAGATGATTGTTGAAAAAATTTGTATGGATCCTGTCTTCATTTTCATTTTTTACACCATTTCAGTATCCAAAACCCTCAGTATAAAACAGAAATTCGAAGCATCTACGGCGATTTTGAACAAAGCACACTTAAGTCAACTGTTCTTATGATTGAAATAAAGTACAAGACTGCGAACAATAAACCCCCAATATGACTCGTAAACCGAATATCAATATCGACTACTGTGATACATGTTATACAATATCTTAGTAATGCAACCTTAGCCGGATCGATGCAGAGCCACTTAAATAAATAAAACTCAAGCACTTTGAATATATTAAACGTTAGAATTTCCTTCCTGTCCAATAAAAACGAGTGGCCGTATCGTATCTCGGAGGAAGCTCGGCAGGTCGTAATAAGTCTAAGAAATAAAATAATTCCCGGGAGAAATATACACACTAATGTGACTAATATTATAATATTCTTGCGCCCAGGACATCTACTCTAGCAACGCCGGAAGATTTAGGTGCGCCCAGGTCGGAGTGAAGCGAAAGGTTGCCAGAACTTTTATTGATTTTTAAAATTTCCATTTTCCATATTGCAAAAATAAGTCGATGGGGCAAATTTTAATTTATAAACCAATTAAAAACTTTGCGTGGTGGAAATAATTAGACGAAGACGTTCATTGTGTTGTTCGTCTATATTTATGTAACACTTATGATAATAAATTATAATGTGCATACCTAGTTATTGTTCGAGACCTATGACATTGATCATTATTTGACATTGATAAACATTGATATCTACTCTCCATTAAAAATTAATTAAATTCATCGTTGTTAAACATATTTCGTTTATTAACTGCATAGTTATTTTTGTTCTTTACTTTCTATCTAGCAATTGGACACAGTAGCAGTTGGACACAAGCCATATTGTGTTCTTTGATTTAGAACTCATAAGAACAGTTATAATTCTTGGGAATAGTCATATTATTGTGTAACAAACCGACTTCTTATACTAATCCATGACTCCCGAGTTCTATGTAATACCTAGAATAGATGGGGCCATATCAACTAACTAGAATAACGTTGCCTTAATAAAACAATTTAGCTGCTTAATTCAGTCCATGACTTACAATCAAAAGTAACCAGATTTGATTCAGTTAAATTCCACTTGCACCAACAGCTCGAAGGACCACCATTTAAGATCTTAACTGGCACCCTCTCGCACAGCACATCCATGGTCGCCACCGCGCCGGACCGCTCGTAAAGCGCGACCACACGCGGACGGAGGTGTGAAGGCAGCGTGCGCCGCGGGGGCCGCATAACTCACGAGCAGCGGGGCGCCGCCATTCATGCCTACCTGCTCCCGACCCAACGCACAGCATCGACACATGTAGACACACTGTCTGCTTGCACCGGCTACGTATAACGATAGGCACTGCGAAAGGAAATTGTCGTAGGTGATAATGATGGTAGGGTTTTTGCTGTGTTGATAGAACGCGAAAATTGCTCGTCCACTATTTTCTTAAGTGCATATGATTGCCAAATTACCAAAATACCAGAATTTGAAAAAGTCATCAATACTTACTGAATGGTAGTTAAATTTTATATTATTCATTTCCCAAAGCTCTTTGTAGACATGTCATGACAGCCAGTATAGAATTTGTATTCATAGTCCTATATAAGGTTAAGATTAGAAGGAAGCGAAGATTTTCTGAATTTTGGTGAATCAATTTTATAAGACACTTTAGTACTTACCTTAAATTATAATTATCTTTGCATTTCTTAATTACCTTTGTGTATCTTCTACCATGAAAAAAATTTACATATCATAGGTAGGTACTGTAATGTGCAAAAACAAGTTTAGTGTCGCACAACTAAGCGTTATATTTCTTATGTTTGTACCACGGGTTTATACAGATTACAAAGTTTTTCTTACATTTTAACTAAAATTATTAGATATATGAGATATGCGAGTATTATGCAGCTAATGACTGTACTAAGACATTTAAGCTGTGTTAGACACAACCATTAGCGCCCCATCCTCAGGCGTAGTGAAAGTTTTGTATGTAAGTACATAAGCTATAAACGTTCATAAACATGTGCATAACTTAAATATGAAAAGAAATAAAATGCGCGATTAAATCCGGTAACAACTGTATTCAGGCGTAGTTATTACTTTAAACCTTCCTGTAATCCTGTAAACTACAAATAAATTACATGTCAAATAAGAATTTGACTTTGACTTTCTTTTTTCCCTCCCAAACCGACAGCCAATTATTGGTTTCAACAAATCGATGGGAGAGTCCTGTGTTCAATTCCCAGATAAGCAGATATAAATGCATGAATGCATGAAGCAATTGGGGAAAAGTGAACAAAAAGTGAAAAAAAAAGTTCACTAATCCCCATTGATGGGGACTTCCAATGGGGAATTGTGGAATAACCCGTTACGTCTTATCTAAGTGTCTTGTTTAGTCATTGACGTAGGGAATCCTGGTGGCTATGTAGCGTTAAAAAAACATTTGCTTTGTTGCTGACTCAAGTTAGTCAATGTTACATTTTTAGCACAAAATTAAATATCTCTCCTACGTAAATAACATTAGTATAAATAATTTTATAATGTTTTATTATAGGAACGGAGCAGAAGCTGCGACTAGGTTATTTATCGCCGACCCACTGCCCGCAGGAGATTTATGCAGCAGGAAATATCTCCTGTTACCCTTTTATCTCACCACTGACTTCACGGAGGCAGTTGCTTGATTTTGACTCGTGCTTTATGTTACATGGATTCATTGTGAAGAACTGCATAAATATATAGGAATGATTCACATATCTACGTTAAAACCTCATTTTTAGTGTGTCCGAAGTTTCTATTAGATATAGTTTAATTAAAAACTTATAATAATAAACAATAATAAAATTATTTATTTCACAAGTGACCGACGGCTGCTTCGTTTTGAAATTGTCATTAATTTGAAAAATAATTTTTAATTTTTTTTGTATTTGTGTTTTAATTAAATATAAACTAAATATGGATGTTACCATACTGGAATACCTCAGTGAAGTATGTATCCAAATCATTTAAACTGTGTCTGATATAGGTACGCAGAAATAAGCTCACAGACAGGCTAACCTAAGAAAATTCAAAAAATTGTTTTTGATGGCCGTTCATGAAATACCACTTGTTACACGAGTGGGAGATAAAATATTGGAGTACTAAGCAAATTCTAGCATCTATTTAAAGACCTATACATATTCATACTTGTAGGACTCCTGAATTATAATTAAACAAATAACTTATATAAATTAGGTACTCGGTTGAATAAAAAAGGTTAGCTAACTATGTACATATGTATTTTAAACTGTTCAATGAATAGCTATCTTTATTATAAGTTTTATAACATCGGTCGTTTTGTGCACAAATGATCTTCAAGGTCCACGATATAACCAATAATAAATTAACGTTATCAGATACTGCTTGCTTCCCATAATCCATTCCGTCCACGGCTGGGCCATATTCAAGAAACTGGTTCATATCTTAACGTCACGCATTTCATTTTCTTGTTTAGGAAATAGTTTCTGTCGACTACGTGTTTTGATCAGAACGTTTCAAATTGTCACACTTACTGAGCTCATTATTTAAAAGTAATGCCAAATTTTTTGTTCGCGACCAAAAACTCAATAAGGACGTGATGTAATTTTGTTTACAGAGGCATTGTATTTAAATTAGACATTCGATATCGCTCCAAAATGGTAGCAAACGCGCGAAATCAATATTTACTCAGATTACAAGGTTGTCAAAAGAAATATTTAAATTATAGTTTTGCAAGGCAGGAGCGGTGCAAGCGAGATCACCTGTATTTTTATCTCTGATGCGTCTCTTTGTCAGGGTTGGCAATATCACTGATCAGAAACTGCAATTACTTCGGATAATACAGGTGCTTCGTGGGGACTAAATAAATCCTATAAATATATTTAAAACATCATTCGTCAAGGTGTCTATAACCTGTACCTATACAAATTTTATTAATCGTACTTATATCAAGTGCAAATTATCCTTTAGTTAGACTAGTGTGTTTATAGGTCAGTAAAAAAAACTTATCATAATATATGTATTATGTTCTTGTTCTTGGCTTAATTTCGGCAAATAGCATAATTTTCACACATATTCGTGATCTAGAAGAGATTTTGAAAGACATTTATTTGTATTGAAAAAATCGCGAGTTTGTGAAAAATGTTGTGGAATTTAGATCCAGGACTTTGATTTGTTTAATGTGGCAATGGTTAATTATAATTGTTAATAATACAAACATAACCTTGGGTTAATTCTTCGCAATTGCAGAGACTTCAAATCACCCAATATAAAAATATTATTGTACAATTCTTTAGTTCGGGGCATTGAGATATTATGTACTAAAGTTACGGGTAGCTTAGAATATTGCAGTGTGGTCTGGAATCCCTTTTATGACGTCTATATAAAAAGACTGGAACGAATACAAAAGAGATTTCTATGGCATTTAACGTATTCGCTCAAATTGAGTAATGTCATTAAAAGCTATGAAGACAGACTAAAATACTTCCATCTAACATCACTTGCGGACAGAAGACGTATGCTCGATCTAGTCTTTCTTTACAAGGTAGCTAACTACAAGGTAGCTACATTTTGCATTTCCTTCTCGACAGCCAAGAAATTCTCGGAATTATAACCTTCTTTCACAAATTACATCCAAATCAAATTTAGGTCTAAATGCCCCTATTAACAGAATTATAAGACTATTCAATAACGTTACCAAAAATAAGGAAATTGATCTCTTTGACAGTAACATTGTCACATTTAGGAGAAGTTTTCTATAAATTTTTACTTTGTGTTTTGTAATTTTTTATGTTATTTTATTATTTTTGACTTGTTATTCTATTGTTTGATTTTTATTTAATTTAATTTTAATCTTTTAATTTAAGCATTTTTAAATTGTTTATGCAATCATATATTCGAAGTTGACAATAATATTATAATTTTATAGTATGATAACTTTATAGACTGAATTGTATTGTATAATCATTGTTTTTATTTTTATTTTTGTTTTGTATTCAAATCGACTTTTTTTATTATTTTAAAATTGAATTTATTATTACCTAACCAATTTCAAAAGATAATAGCAAAAAGAATAATTACACAAATAATTTGATATAGGTATGTTTAAGTTACTCGTTATGTGCATGCTGTCAACGCCTATAATTATAATAGCATTTAGATATTCTCGTAATTGGAAAATATGTATAAAACTGGAAATAATGTATATTATGTTGGCGTTCTATATAAATAAATAAATAAATGAACAAAAATTCACCATTTATTACCAGATAGCTCCAATACTGGACTTTAACTGAAAAAAATATGGAATTCAAACAGGAGGGCCTCCGTTTCCATTCTGTACACACATCTTATTTTCAATCAATCAATATAAAATCAACCCAACTAAATTATATAAACACCTATTATAATTAATCAATAGTAATTTGCTTCAGGGAAGGAAAACTTTATAAATAAACTTGCACTCCTTCGTATTCTCCATGATTTCAAAGATGTGTGATTTCTCCCAATCTGCACTTGGTCCGTGTCCCTTATCACAAATAATATACTACCCCTGCATTTGTGTACATATTATGGAATTTGTTTTAATGATAACCCAAACCAATATCAATCCACCACCCTTTTGATCAAGGTTCTTTGTGGACTGACAGTGGGAATTTGAAACGTATTTGTGTATCTTAAGTTTTTTATTGTTATTATCCTCATTATACTTCAAATAAATATGCAAATATTAATGAATTTTGTGATTACAAGTGATATACTGAAATTACGTCAGACAGATTATGATAAACTGATTAGCAGTCGTAATAACTACTCTTTATATTAACAAGGTATCATATTGCAAAAAGTTACAAAAATAATCTGCTATTAAACATGCAACCGTAAAATTTAAAACAGGTTTTAAGTGGAATAACCTTATTTTTTAAAGATCATTAAACTGTACTACATTAAATAAGAAGGACGAGAAGGAAGTTCGAACAGAACAAAATACATAAAAAAACCATAAACATTTTTTTTTATTAAATATCAATGATGGTATAGAGTATAATATATTATGCAGTCTATGAGCTACATCCAGTACCTTTTTCATCATCATGTAAATGATGATATATAAAATGACGTATTGGATGTTAAACTATTTATAAAGTATCAACCAGAACACCATATCTTTGCAATATTTTATCATAGTGACATCATACTTGTATAGTCGCTGTTTTGTCAATTACAACGTAAAAATATACACCCACAATGTTCTAAGTATACATTAGCATCACTCATCACTCACACATTGACCTATGTTTGTAGTAAACTTGTAACGATAAACATGACCCTTGATCGTCCTATAGTGAAACTTGAAAATATAAACCATAACTTATTCAGTGACCACAACTCACCGGTTTGCTGGGATATACTTCGGAAAGATGCCCCTTCAATTGTCTGACCGTCCACGAAGACTGACATTCAATATTTTGGTCTTCGATCTGCTGGTTAGGCGCTTTGACGATAAGTGTCACGTTTTCTGCTATCATTGTGGACAACCAATAATACACTCGTTAGATAATCGTTCCTATGTTATGCTCTTAACAACACACTAAATTACATCTAACTTTATCGTAAATCTCAAAACATTACTCAAGTTGTAAATTCCAACGAAAATTTTATTTTGAACACTGCCTGATGCCTCTTCTTCAATAATTTTAGCTGAATTTCGTTTATTAAGTGTAAAATGTAAATAAATACTGAACTGAACTGAAAATAGTAAGGCCCCCGAGCCCCTATCCGTCTACTTGTCAATTTTGTACAACATTATCTGTCGGTGTCCCATTGGTCCAGGTGATTTTAGATTTTGTTTACCGTATTATTCTTTTTTCTCCTATTGGTTCATAATATACTACTTGTTTAGTATTGATTGCTTGAACAAAAAATATATTATTAGCCAATCGGTGTGTAGGTTGTCAAAAATTATATTTTGGTTTTGAGAAATCTTTTTATTATATAAATAGGCTCAGATCAAAAATAACGATATTTTTTACGTATTATAGAGGTCTGTGGTGAATGAGCTTGTTTAATAATATTAAAAGCTCATTGGTTTATATTGTTCTTGTTATTGGCAACGTTACAATTTAAGTTATGTTACATAGACGGTGTTAAATTTTAATATTTAATGAATATCAGTTTACATAGATCCTCCTAATTTGGCTCGTATTACCAATTACAAATTATAAATTATAGTTGTGGTATTACCGTGTCATTATATGTATTTATTATTATAGGTCTGTATATGTAATATTTAAAGGTCTATGGTCTATAGATTTTAGTGGATTTGACATTGACAACTGACAGCCTTTTGTTTTGACAGTTTAAATCTTTAAATTTTTTGAGGTTAGAGTTAAAGTTGCGAACGAATGTAGCGATATCGTTATATCGTATCATATTTTGGAAATAAAAGGAAGATTGTTTTTTATAACATATAACATTAAATAATTTAGATTTCCTCACATTGATATTGAGTTGTAATTTTTAATGGATTATTTTAAACGTATATTAACTTAAATAAGCATTCAATCTTGAAACTAAAGCTTAGGACGGTGTTGTAATCTGAAAGTGTATTCCAGCGTTGAATAGTGATTTTATATCACTAAAATGGGTGTCACAGTGTAAGTAATACTTGCACTTTCAATTAGGTCAATGTCGGGTCTTTGAGGAATTATGTTGGCAAACAAAACTAACTCAAGAATTTCAAATTCTCGCTGTCAATCTATAATGAACCTTAATTAGAAGCGTGGAAATTTTGCATCTATGTAGGGCACTATTAAAACGATTTCCATATTGAAGTCAAATACTACATTTTTTACTACATTTAGATCATTTCGCAGTTTACAGCAATACCCTGTGCCGGAGAACAGGACTGGCACGTTTGTGATAGAACTGCTTACCAAACGACTGATAGCATTGGGAGCCACTCAACAGGGACAGTTTTTAGTTGATTGTGAAAGCTACCTGTCTCACCCGCAATTAGGTAAGATAATAACCCATATAGGTTAGCTCTCTTATTCACATATTTCAAAAAAGGAGGTTATTTTTATGTGTGTTACCTCATAACTTTGCACTTTGAGTGAAACGATTTGATAATTCTTTTTGTATTTGCAATTTTGAATGGTAGTGTTTCATGTCTAGCTAGTCCCATATAAATTTGAGTGACATCAGAGTGGCAGTTACTTATTGATTTTGAAGTTTGTTATTTTTTTGTTTAAAGTTAATTAACATCTCTTTCTTGGCTGATAATGTTTTTGAGTTTTTGAGATGTTGTAGAAGTTAAGGAATTAAAAAGGTTACAAAGTTGGGTACCAATAAACAGTGCTGCTTATCACCACTTAAACATCCTCAGTTCAATATAGCAACTCTGCTTATATTATTCTTTCCAGGAACAAAAACAGTCCACATTCTACATAACTCAGAACAACCAGCATCAGTGTTTTCCATTCTTGAAAGTGGCACCAAGACACTCCACGTTATAGCTGATGGTCTGTTCGACCTCCTCATGATGAAGCTGTCCCACAACTATACGTCCAAGAAACAGACCAAGATAGAGAGCAAAGGGCCCAGGTTTGAACTCGGTGATTTCTGTATAAAACTTGGGTCTGTCACTATGAATCAGACTTTTAAGGGAGTGTTAATAGAAGTGAGTATTTTTATTTTTTATAAAGTTAAATAGCCAATCGGTGATTTAGTTCACCATCTAGTTAATTTTGTTTATGGACATCATCCTGCGTTTAAAGTCATCACTGATGAACTGGCACCTGAAAAGCAACTCGGATTTGGCAGTATTATTAAGTCTTAAACGAATAGGGTAAACTCTACTAGTAACTCAGTTTTACATGCAAAGACAATGAAGTAAAAATGAAAAATTTTAGTATATTTGAAACAAATAATATTGTAGCCAGTTATCACATAATAGATGATCAAAATCGGTCAGGTCGATATACCCGAAATGTGTATCTCAAAGTTATAGAGAATTTTGTAAGATTTTATTTCACCTTTATTTCGAAAATTTATTTATTTCGAAAACTCTTACAACATAGTTTAACATAGCTATGTTTTTATTATATGTAGACCAAAACCGACTTACAATTAATAAATCATAACTTACAACATTGTTAACAATAAATGGCTCATGAAAAGGAAAACCTTTTCACGAGCGGCATGGAGAACACTTTCACAGAACATTTTTCACTACAAAGCGTGGTGTGTTTGAGATATTGTCAAAAGGCATAAAATTGTCGCTCCCCCGTTCATCTACCTCACCTCCTAGACGTCAGGACGTCTGGTATGTTTTCGTCCAGAATACATTTTTGAAGAAGAAGGCCATTCTTATTCTATTGGTCTAAATTTAATTTTATTTCTTTGCAGGTGGAATACCGACCATGCGTAATGGCGAACGCAGTATGGGGTCTACTCCGAGAGTTCCTCCAAGGTATCCTGGGACCCTCGGTACCTGTGCAGCCACCACAACACCTCCTCAGCAGGATGAACGAGATATACACGCCTATTGACACGATCTACCAGTACTTAGAACATTTCAGTGCGTACAGAAAGACAACTGGTCTACGAAACGCGTGACAAGTGTGTGAGTGCGTTTATATGATAGTCACTAGGAAAAGTTGGTTAAGAATGAAACTTTTGTAGTTATTAAGTTAGTGTAAGAATAGTTTTTATTATATTTTATTAAAGTTGGAAAAATATTTTGGTTTTTGTTTACTTAACACAACATTAGCATTACAAAAAATAGAAATATCTGCACCATTTATTTACTGATAGCACATCCTGATGGGGAAATTTAAAACAAACTTTGTTTTCATAAACAAATATAACAAACAGATTGTTTCTTCGACACTCAAGTAATTTTGTTTACAATTGATTCATGATCGATTGAGTGATTGCTGAAAATATTTAGTACATTAAATACGTCTCTCAGAAGTACAATTATTGGGTTACACTCAGTATGAAAAATGTAAGAAAAATATTGTGTATAGTGGTCTTGAACATTGTATTTCTAGGTAAGTGTTTTTTACCTCAATTTAAAGAATGTTTTTAATGTTTGTTAGGTACCTAAAGCTTGCGCTTGTCGTCTTGGCCCATATCAATTTGAGCGACATCTGGGAGTAATTTTTGAGTTATATGTTGTCGATTTTGAAGTCGGTTATTATATTTAGCATAATTTAGTTATGTCAAAGTTATTTGTTTTTTATTGAAATTGGAATTAAATACATACATACAATCATCGTGACCCTTTCAATGAAGCAAATGTTCGCAGCGCGGTACACAGGTAGCGTTAAGGTGGACTACATAGACTGCGGCGTTGACCACGAGATTGACGTGGCCGTGGGATCAGTCCCGATTACTAGGTACCCATGGCTAGGGGTGCTTTATTATGGATTCCGTAAGTTTGATGTTTATTTTTTAATATTGGTTACTACTCATGTTTCGCTTAGATAAGCTTAGGATTCTTAGCTTCAGTTTAAACGGGATTTTTTAATTTTGTTTGGACAATTTCGTGGTATTAATAAAATGTCAAAACTGTGAATTCATGCAATCTAAAGGTTCGCTAGCATGTGAATAAGCATAGTAAAAATACCTATACAAAAATTCGTGCGCATGTGCGTGAACGTAGTATGATAATATAATGTTATTCTACATGAACGCTACTCGCTGCAGCAGCACGCACATAAACAAGCCTTTAATCTTTAAAATCTACCCCTCTGGTCGAACTACAGTCTGTTTATACCCAGGCGGCGACGGCGGGGATGGCCGGGCGGTCACCACCGTAGCTTTGATACAACGGGAGTTCGTCATCGGCTCCGCTGCCGATATTGGGCCGATGCCCAAATACAACTTCAGGTAATATTCCACTCAAGTAGCATGGGCGTACGAATATACGAAGACGGGCTTGCCGCAAGCGGGCGTCACGCATTACGGCGGCAAATGGACCAGAGAGAGAGTTGACCAACTGCGGAATGGCAGACTTCACACACCTTTGGGTTTTGCCAACTTTCCAGCGTGCAGGTTTCCTCACGATGGTTTCCTCCATCGTCAAAGTTATATAATACCCGTTTTTTAGGGTGTTACCAGACCAAGCAATCGATCGTCGATCGGCGACATCGATCGATGGTGGAATCGATTAGTCGACGTCGATCGATCGATTGGTCTAGGTCTAGCAGCAACTATCGATCGACGTCAACTAGTCGATTCCACCATCAATCGATGCCGTCGATCGACGGTCGATCGATTGGTCTGGTAATACCTCTTTTTTAGCGTCGGGGCGTAAAAACTATACATACTGTATGTTTCCAGAAGCAACAGCCGCGTGTTGCTGGGCGAGGACTGGCGCGGGCGCGGGCGGCGCGTGCGCAACTACGTTCTGCACCCGCAGTACGACGAGACATACAACACTGTGGCGCTCGTGCAGCTCAAGGATCCCGTGCGGACAGGTAATGAGACTAGCTAGCTAGGCTACAACCCACTAATGGCCCACTACTGAGCACGGGTCTCTCCTCGTTACTGAGGAGGCCTAGAACATACTCCACCGCGCTGCTCCAATGCGGGTTGGTGGAGGGGTTAGTGGCCAACCCAGTGTCGAAAGTTTTCAAGTCGCCCGAAGGCCTCCGACATGGCTTAAC
>DWJQ01000323.1:0-15383 GCA_018248915.1 Hesperia meskei straton | reverse complement strand
GAGGGTTGGTTATTTCGATTTCAAAGGCAGCTGGCGCAAGTCACATGTGACGCGGTAGATATTATTATAATAGAGCTTCATAAATGCAATAGCTCTGAATTTATAATTGCTACAACAGTTTTAAACTGTACAATAAAATATTGAAAAAAGCTGCAGAGGATAATAAATGCAATGAATGAATGAATTATCCTTTTCAGAAGAGATCGATCATTGTATTTCTGATTTATGTATCTACTGCTGGAAAGTAAGAGACGTTGTGAAGAAAAAATAGAGTATTTTATGTTGCCCATTTTCCTCCAAAATGGCTTTGTGACTGAAATCTAATCCACAGCAACGGACGACTTTAGAAAGAACAATGTCGCATTTTTACAGTGAAATATACATAATTTGCAGTTGTATACGTAATATGCATATAGTTTTAACCGCAAATGGTTTTTAAATTCTTATTCATTAGTACGAGGGATGTTCTTCAATTATTACATTATAAATTTAACAAAAAGCACCCGACTTAAGCGTGCGGAACAAATTATACAATAAGAACAATAATTTTGTCTAATCTCATCCACCCAGACCGTCTAACACTAGCCGCGTTACAAGCCATTTGATCAATTAATTTCAAAATTGTAAACGCGTGAAGGGACCTATCAATAAAATTTGTTTTTTAATTATATTTTATTAGACCAAATTGGCTTTGTTTTTTTAAAGGTACCCGCCGAGGATACTGTTTCGACGGATCCCTTTGTACATCTATCGGTTCTATTGATGATTTTATAACGTCAATAATCATTATTGACTGTGATCATATAATTAACTAGTTTTACTGAAGGGTTCGAAGGGCATAATAATATTAACAGGGTCTGTTTTCAACGAAGATGTTTTGTGTAATTACTTTATGGGTTTATTTTTAATCGCATGCTGTTTAAATTAACTAGGTTAATTTTATTTGCGTTCTTATCTACATCTCAGAAATTAGTCACAGCTCCTGTAGAGTCACGAAAATAAATGTATAATTTATTAATGTAAGTTGTTATCATTAGATCGTTTGTCGGAGGCCCTTGAGCGGCATAAAAAATTTCGATAGATACTTAGGTTGGCCAATAACCCCTCAACGGATCCATACCGAAGAAGCTTGTGAAACTATGTATGTTCTAGGCCTGTTTTGTGCTTAAGAGAACCTTGCTCTCTTCAGCGAATTAATGAGCCATTAATTTACTGCAACCAAATAGCTCTAATGTAAAACTAGTAATTACACTGATTACTTTATATAATTTGATTAATTTATAGCGATAGAAATGCTACTAACAAGTAGATACGTTTTTGTTGGACAATAGATGTATTATAATACTTATAGTAGATAATTATTCGTCATAAATAAAACTAGTTACACAACGTCTACAACATGAAGCGGTCGAAGAACTTTGCGCAATTAATGCGATTATCTCTTTACGCTACTAAGGAGTCATGACACGCGCATGATCAACGATACTGTTGACTTTCATTATAGTACAGATTATCTTCAGTTATTAGCATCTGATGCTCGTAACTTTGTTACTTCTAATTTATTATTTTTCAATTATTACAGATTGCGTGATTTTGATGAAGCTTGTCATATTATGGTAGATTTGAAATATTAACTTCTTTTTTATTATTAAATCCTGCATAGGAAAGTTAAAGCGACTTTAAACTAGATAAAGAACACATTTTTAATAGAAAGGTAAATTATTTAAAAATTGCATGTGACACTTAATTGGACCGTGTTTAGCAGAAATGTTCCAACCCACAGTTTGGCCGAAAATGAGTTGTGAATGTAAAACGACCCTTTTAATTTAGCTCCTTTTTTAAATTTCATATATTTGACCAAAAATAAACCGAATATCGAATAATAATAAAATAAAAAGACATAACTTTCTGACAAAAACTTGGGAGCAATACAATCTTGAACTTCAAACTTGATTTTTTGACATATTAGAAATTGTGGTTTGGAATATTTCTGCTAAACACGGTCCAATTGTATTTTACTAATTTACCAACTAACTACCTATGTTATAATTATTTTAAAACATTCGTTTAATCGTTAAGTAATCACAATTGCGAGAAAGGCGACGCAAACTACAGGCCACTTTACTGAGAGTCAAAAAAGTACCTACAGTTTATGTGCCATTATGATTTTTAAGTCTCATTAAATTTAGTACAATAATTATGTGAAACAAACTTATACTTATTACATTTTTAAATGAAAAAAAAAACAAACAAATCTCTCACTTTTACATTGATACACAGCATATGCACACCGCGGGGCTACATAAGATCACTTTTAGACCGTAATTTTATGCCAGTCCATTTTATAAAACAAAATATGTTGGTTTTATAGTGAATTCCATTAATTCAGGAACACCAAGGTGGCCTTTCGATAAGGTTGTTTTGACATGTTGTATTTATGCGGTGTTGAGACACCCGTCTTTATCTAAATTACGGTTTTGGAAGCTCCGGACATATCTATTCAAGCTCCGAAGGCAATTAAGAATGTTGTCTCGGTTTGAATAGACGACTTTATTATAAAAGCAAATAAATATTTCCTAATCAAACGCAGGTATTATGGACGGCTGAATGCTTTTACGATCGGCGCTGATTGGTATAAATATCTAATAAATATGTATAATGTAATCGACGTAGTAATATTCGGCCGTTCTAATACCTATATGACATAATTCAGTATTCCGCTGTTTCAAAACGTATTGAAAAGCCGCTCCTTAATAGATAAACTGATGACATAAATAACTAAACCTTTACGAAAATACGTAACCACATTCCATAAAATTACCTAATCAAATGCAAACCATATTCATTAACTTAGATTGGAGGTAAAAAGGGCTTGTTTGATTTTAATGCCTAAATAAGCAATAAGGCTTGGTCTTGGTCTTTATGTAAACCTTAACAACATTAGATACAGCACAGTACGCCAATAAAGTGCAAAAAGTGCAATGGCCAATTTTGGTGTCAAATTTTTCATGGTCAACTGAAGGCTTAGTACCTACCTTACAATCAAACTGTAAACTATAGTAAGATAATACTTAGTTATAAGTGAAATGTATAACTAACCAAATTCCACACCTTATCTAAACCTTCTAGTATTAATAGGCACTATTAGAATATCAGTTAATTGACAAACTTCACAAAACTGAATATTACGCAGCAAGAAACAGTCCCTTTGTGGGTATCTATAACAAAGTGAAGTCACACCTCTCTAAACAAGGCTAAAAATAATCGTCAAAAACCAAAAATAAAAACATCGTCCGAAACCACAAACACTTGGAGGGAATTTATAAAATTCCTCGCAAAAACAATACGATTCCGATGCGCGATGCGACAAATTAATTTCGTTAATCAACGGCGACGCGGTGCAATGTATCACGAGGACAGCGCCAGATAACATTAGCGTGATATACGACCGCCCGAATATGTAAGGGAACAACTCGCCAGTGGGAGGGTTAAATGCTTTCTCGTTTAGGTGTTGCCGAGAATTTGGATTTTAGTTTTAATTATTTTTATTACTTTATTATGATGATTCTATGTGGTATGTAAACTTAAAAAAAAAATTTGCATAACTTTTTACAAAAAATAAATTTTTACCTACCTACTTAAGTAGAGATAACCCAAAAACTATCCAGTATAAAGTTATGAAGTAACATGCATAAAAAAGCAGTTTAATTGAGAACCTTTTGAAATCGAGAAAAAGCAGTGCCTATTCTCAAATCAATTGATTAACATCTTAAATGAACATTGAACAAACATCTTAAATGTTTTTTTTTAATCGCGTCAACCAATTAATAGCTTTCTAGGTACTCAGCGCACTTACAACTGAGGAGGAACCCTAAAGCATACTCCAACCCAATCCGGATTGCTGGATGTTGTTTACTAAAGTATAAATTACAAAAAATATTTTGGAAATACTTATTCGTTTTTGCGTTTTGCTTATCTGGCTACTTCGTATTTGAGTTACAACATTGCCTGCTGAATGTAGAGTCCTGTATTCGATTATCAATTAACATACTCAATGTTGTACATGATAATGAGATCCCTGATGTATAGGTATACCTATTACTGCCCTACATCTTTGCTTAAATATTTCAAACAGATACAAACAAGACCTGGGAGTCCTGGGACATAAAAAATGGACAAATTGTTGAAATGATCTTATTACTTATTGAAAGTTTTTACTAACATATTAGTTTCCTAGGTTACGATAAAAGAAAACTAAATTATCAAATTTTTCTTTTTAACATTTACTTTATCTACTTATTAAAAACTAAAAACATAAAAGAAAATTGTGTTTGAGATTACACTGATTGCTAATTATTCTATAGTTTAGTAAAAAACTTATTGAATACCTACTCATTAGGTAAAGATTTAATTGTTTGTTTCAATTTCTTTATCCGAATGGATCCAGAACACTAGATATGCCAACATTCCAGACATAAGTACCGAAATAATATTCTCTTCCGAATTTTTTTATCTATTACATTATACCTAATACTTTCTCTGTCACAAATTGCGTATTATTTTTGATAAATAATTTATTTTAATCGTTGCAATGTGTTTTAACTAGAGCTGTTCTAATTGTTAAAGAATGTCATTGTATTAATTGATTTTCGTTTCTGAAAATATTGGCAACAAACATATATTAACTTACCGATCTAAAATAACATTCCTTTACAAGCTATTGTGATAATAAATATGTTGGTTTACGTAACATTTTATCCACTTGTAAAACCTCACGTTTAAAATTAAACCCTAAGGCAAACCCACACCGTTCACGGAGTTCATCAAGACCAATTTTATGTAAAACGCCTTATTCAAATTTGTCCTAAGGCATATTCAGACCGGTGTAATCATCCCGCCTATCTAACCAAATGACGGATCACTTATTGTCCGCCAGCTACCGGTCTTATTAAATACTTTAAAAGGACCCTTCTGCTGTCGACTTCACTGGAAAACCAACCTTCTTTGTTACACCTAAAACATTTATTTCCGTATAGGCCATTGTGGTTAAAGCCTTTTAAAAATTCAGATGGCCATTTAGAACGGCTACCGGTGTTACGTTTCGTTTAAAAGTTCAGTTTGTTTCATTGCACTTTATTGCGTGTGATATAAAGATGGAATTTGTTTGATGAGAAGTACAGAAATTGTTTTGATGAAAAAGTTCGTATTTGTTTGGAAAGAGAAATGCGGAAGAATGTCTTCGAAAGATTGCTTGTTTTTCTATGAAATAGACCTTTTCTCCTGGGTGGCCAATTGGTTATTGTAAGGTTTAAATATTTATAACAGTGTTCTGAAAGGCATCAAGCAAATGCATTCATTGATTGTAAATAATTAACCTGTAGAAACACCTATTAATGACAGACATTTTATTGAATAAAAAAATCACGACATGTTACTGGTAAGCTTATTTTATTAAAACAATGCCTACTTACTGTTGTATTCCAAGTCTATCGTCGAAATTTTTTTTCAGTTTTCCTTTACCCGGTCTATTTTCAAATTTCAGCCTAATTCATTTTAGCTAAGTGTTACCTACAAGTTTTCATTTACATTTTAAACAATCGATAATCCTAATGACGCAATGTAATCATGCCAAATCACCGTTCATGGTCCTGGGTTAAATTTCCATTGAGACGGAAATTTTAATAATGTGTTAAATTTTTTGTTACCGTTCGTAGGTACCTATTCCTTATACCTATTATGTTTTTTTATATTACCCAGGGAGCCAGGACATAGGGAATTCTAATGAGAGGTTATGAGTGAGTAGTATTTTTTATTTTATTTATTAAAACAAACATTTTATTAAAGTTAACATATCTACATTGTAATGTAAAAACTCTATGTCGCATACTTACCTACTAAAAGTTTTCACGTCATATTCTGATACAACCAGGCTCACATAATCACTACACGTTGTGTATGTACTCGTAATATAGGCACATGAAACCTTAATTTGATTGAGAGTACAATTTAAATTTACATACAGGTACAACGCATTGTTTAAGCAAAATGCTTGATGAGTTCGTAGTATAACTTTGATACTTGACTTATTTGATATTTGCTAGTCAGAATCAGAACCTAGTCTGTTCACACGACATAGATAAATTAATATTTGAATAATAATATATATAAGAAAATACTAAGGAATAAGGAAGGTCTTTTAATACGTATTTTAGATATTTGCAACCAGTTACATTGAATGGATTTTAGCCAGATCAGCCGTATACCTAATCTTTAACTATTATGACCAACATCTTTTTAACATTATTAACCGTGTTGTATGTTTGTCTAAGGGTTTTTTCCCACTAATCTCTAAAACAGCTTGTCCAATTTCTATTTCGATGCAATTTTCACAGTTGAAATGTGCTCATCTTAAGTAAAAATACATTTTTTATTTATAAATAAGACGCCAATTGACATTTAATTAAAATTTGACTTTAATATTTTTTACAATGGTTCACACAAGAACCTCGGGATCACAGACGCGCTATTCGAATCGATTAAATCCACGGAGCTGGGATCATTCGATACCCGAATGCGTTTGATTTGCTGGGAAATTATTATAATCTGTAGCCCACAATGGGAGGAGGGGCGGGGAGTGTCCATCGTCGCTCGCAACAATGACACGTTGCGCTTGCGCATCTTGTATAGTACGGAATATTGATGAGCCTGTGAGGTCGAATTACATGAAATATTACAGGTAACTAATATAATTATAACATTATTCATAACTAATATTTGGTTTAGTTAAAAAAGTGCTGTAAATATTTTTTGTGACATTACATGATGTTAATTTTTTTCATTATGATAATATTTCATAAGAAATTATGCAGGATTCAACATTAAGTTAAAGTATTGTATTCATAACGTTTAAAGTGAAGTTTTACATCTCTAGACTCCATTCACCAGTATTTTTTTATTTGGAAATACACACAATTTGATCACCCATTTTACTAAGGTTAAATGTATAAGTTCTATAAACAACGGACAACTGCTAATAGAACATAAAAAGATAATTATTATCTTATCAGATCGGCCTTTTACTGGAGGATAGGTAAGTAAGTATTCCAACTGTATGCATTTCAGCGCAACACATTCACTTGCCTAAGTTAAATGGCTGACTGCGAACGAAATGGCATTAGACATTTAACTTACAAGGCTATATATTTTAGCTCGTCTCTTATGGAACCGTTTGTGACCTTATGACTGTCCCCAGCTGCCGTGAAGGGCACCACGATATCGATATCGATAGAAATATTAAGAAAATTTTAAATTAACTCCATGTAAAGTTTATACACGCAATGCGTAATGAAACTATCTAAGATTTGAAAACTAATAAATTTGCAGATTTTGAGTGCAAAACTTTCGAGTACTAAGTATATACTATGCATAAAACTTACATGCTAATTTTTTTCAAAAAATACCATTATTTTATTAATATAAAAAAATGTCTTTGAAGCAATCGTCGAAGTTACAATGAACTTTCTGATTATTAAGAAAAAAATTATAGCATGTTAAAATCTAAAATATTTCCTGTATAGGTACTAAGTAGTTGTTGTAAGTGCAAACGAGTATTTATAATTTTGAATTGTTTTACCGACATTACGACCCAGTTATAGAAACAATTAGCTGAAACTTTAGCAACAAATATTTACTCATAAAAAGTTTTAAAATTAAATTAAAACACGTTGGTTGAAAAATATTCATTATATTCTTATATAAAAATTATCGATATCAGTATTACGTAGTTACATCACTAGTTGCCCTCCGCCCACATGGGTCACGACGCGAGCGCCGCCCTGCGATCGATGGCACGAAATAAAATGGATACCTTTGTGAGTTTTCGTTACTTAAGTATAATAACTTTCGAAAACTGCAATTTAGTCTTAAGTCTCTTTTAGAAAAAGAACTAATTCACTTAAGAAGGACTTATGATTTTTAGATTACGTTTGTTTTTATAAACCTACATACCTACTAATAATAATATATTTAATTGTATACTATGCATATTTTTCTCCATTGGTACTTAAAACAACTATGAATGCATGTTCGCACAATCCACATAGTATTCTAAGGACCCTAATAAACAGATATATCCATGTTGTTTCCCTACATAGAAATAAATCATCTTTTTAGTTGATGAAACAAAAACTTCCACAATCAATTATTTATATCGCGTATTAATGATTTAAAACGCGATACTGAGATTCATTGACCCGACAAGAACAATGTTTAATTAATCAATATAAAAAAATCTAAGAAAACCTTACACTCGTAACCCGATTCACAATCAATACATCACTTACTCAAACGACCCGAGAACAATCATAAACATAAAAATATTTATCCCGCCGAGAATCGAACCGGTAAACCCTGTTTTGCAAACATGTCCCTAACAACTATGCCAGGCTACGAATCAAAAAATATAAGTTGAGTAATTTACATAAAAAATAGGGAGAAATGTATGAACAAAACCGTTTGAAAACCGACGCTATAATGTCATCTAATGTTATTATCAAGTCCAGTGTTTCTGTCAATATCGGTAGAACCAGATTATCGATACAACTATTACCTATGTTAACAGCACTGGCTGGCCTGCGCCTACGCAGGTCACGACCGAGTGCCAAGCGTCATGCTATCGAATAATATATTCGCGAGTTTTCGCTAACCTTTCTTAAATCTTGTGATTTGAACGTTTTTTATGTCAGTTCAGTAATTTCCGCGTATCGTTTAATTTTACGGATTAAATTTTCATAAAAATCATTGGAAGATTTCGAATTATATGTTCATGGCTATTTACATACGCCTACTGTCACATGGTAAAATATAACATGGTAAAATAACCTAATAGAGGGTGGATATTAAAATTATTATAAAATTATCGCTGACCATCACGAAGAAGAGAAGAAACGCCTACATTGACACTGAGTCATTAACAATTAAGGTCAGTAAGCCATAACCCAACACGGTACATCACCATTAAATCTGTCGCCGGAAAAATCAACACATCCAAATCTTTTTATCACTGTCATCGTAACGCCCACGGAATCTATGGAAAAACTATTATTTATATACGCCATGCTTCATTCAACTCCCAATTAAACACAGGTCCATTGACTATATCGAGTTCGGACGGTCACAATATTGTAATATAATATCAGATCATTAAAGCACTTAAATGCGGAAATGTGTGGGTGCGAAACCACCGTATCTAAACTATAATTTGAGATCTGTCTGTCGGTCCGTTATGTATGTCTAGTAATAGCCGTGACCAGGTATAATTGTTGCCGAGAACGGTGATTTGTTAGACTGTGCGTTTTAATTGTTAACACGTGCGTTAACATTTTTGTATGCGCTCATCTTCTTTTCGTGTCAGTGCATGCTTCGATTTCTTGTATCAACTTTCTAATCGAGCGTGTCTAGATTTATATGTTAGATTTTTAACCTTTTGGACTGAACTCATCGCAGCATTAACAATATGAAATTGGCGGACATTCTCTTATTTAACGGAGTTTTACCAAAATTACACGAATTTGAGTGGTGCAGTAAAAATTATGTTCGTCTTTATGTTCGAGTTTCAAGCAATTGTTTAATGGTTTTCTCACATTAGTAATCAATCAATCTAGTTTTGGAGTGTCAATTTACGTAACAACTACAATTTCGTAACAACTGCTGTATATTGGACATATTGAAGTGTAAGCTTATATGGCACACATTTTCTTCTTTAAAGAAGCCACCCAAAAGACAACACCCGAGACAAGGACACACATTCAAACCCAGAACGAAAAAACTCATCATTCAAACAGCCTCGCTGAAATCGAACGCGGGTCATCAGATGATGGTCAGATGTCTCTAGGTAGTGTCTAGGTTGTAAAATTTATGTGAAATACTTTAGGTGTTTAGACACCTTATTCAAACAACTGGTGAAGATGTCTATTAGATTCACGGGGAACCCCCGAGTTGAGCTAAGTTTGGAAGATGAAAATTCTCTTGTGCCTCAACACCATCCTTATTTTGTGTATAAACTCTGCTTCTATACATTCGCCGGGCTAGCCAGGCACGCGTCGACAATCAGCCCCGCCTTTTGACTGCGGTACGTCCGCGCGATTTATTCAATGGAGTCATGCGCTCCGGTTACAGTCGTATCGATGTGGCTTCATATCGCATAGGGTTGACGCTGATTTAGTGCCTATTTTACGCAAATACCTGACAAATTAGCAATTGGGTTACAGGTTATGTTAGGTTATATTTATTGGGGAAGTGTTATTAGCTTATTAGTCATCGTCCACTATGCACCTTAGTAAGGCTTAAGACAACAATGGTACAGTGCCAGATTAGGAAGCAGTTTTTACAGGTATTTACTGCCTAGTGAAGAATAGTTTCTACATCTGCTATTTAAAGATCAGTAGCTAATATTTTATAAAACCAGATTTCAGCAACTCTATCTGGCTACATAATAGCAGGTAAGTACTCTTAGTACTTATTTACAGTTTATTTCAACACTTTATTTTGTAGGTGAACTGTAAAAAACTGTGCTTTAGAAGATCTTCTAAACGCTATTCTTTTAATTTGATGGCATGGCATTAAAAAGCCAGTTGCGATTCCTGATAATCATGTTCGTGTTGTGCTTGTTTTCCAGCATTATGATATGGAAGTTAGTTTACAGATCACCAAGAAAGCGAGGGAGCAGTTGTTGAGTATCACCTATGTACGGTCTACCGGGTCTACGATAGAACACTTTTCTCCTCACTCCTAGAGAGCTCCAAAGTTAACTCTTTACATCTCCATCAACTACTCCAAAGCGTAGTGGTTAAAGAGAGCAGACAGAGAACAGTCTGTAAATGATCCACAATATTATAAAGTAATCGATAATTTAATTCCCCACCAATTGACAACCCTTCAAACTACGATCGAAACGTTTTATTCATAGTGAGCTCACCAAAGAGAGTTGAATGCAAATCGTGTTGTACACGATGTACTATGCTAGCCGTGTCTTGATGCTTACAGTGAACAACAGCGTATGTGATACGTATGTAGGGTATGAGATGTTATTTATTATTCACAAGCCCGCTCGCGGCCTCTCCAAAGGCTCAGAAATACGAGCAGTCAATCTTTAGAGGACAGGGTGATTTCTTGCTTACCTGGTACACGGGAATGACAAAATATAATGAAGAATGTTTCTTGCTTTCTTGCCTTAGTTTTAACTTTGTAAAGTAACTGGTTTGGTCTATTTACTAAATAATGTCTAGAGCCGCATCTTAAGATCTCGATGACAATATTATACTCAGATTCAATACAATAATTATGGCCGCTTTAAGTGTGTGATCTTCGTGTTTTTAAGCCCTAGATATAGTGTAGACCTCGCTGCGAACGTGCGGATTGGTGAAGAATTTATTAGCTTTTGGTGTCGAAATTTCTAATATCACATGATGGTATATCTGACAGACCGTTATAACTGGTGTCTAACGATAACAATCGGAGCGAATGCCTTAAAATGGCTCTGCGAACAAAAAATATCGAGAGGGATTTGACACTAGTGGTCACTGGTCATCCAATTTATTGACCACGCCGGAAGTTTCTGACTGATTACCTAACACATTTTATACGGGAATTGTTTATGATATGAAAATCTCTGAGTATTACGAAAATGCAATATAATTTCAAACATAAATATGGCGGTACCAAAGTAGGTCGCCACAACCACACACGAGACGATATGCTTCGCGGAAAGTCAATTTCACGCCATTTTAAGATTGCCACAACCGCAGTACTCCCGTGACAGTCGATTGACCACATCGCTGAGCTATATACATTGCAGAGAAATGGTTGAATCGGTAGGTAATTTGAACAAATTGCTGACAAAGTTTTCACATCTACCGAATAAATTGCTACACAAATGGCCTCCATACATGGCCACATCCCTAACGCATTCCGCATCCTGAAGAAGTATCTACTTATTTTTATAAAATTTATTCCCAAAAATGAGTATCCCACTAAAAACATTTTCATGTAAAGTGTTGCCAAGACGACTGCACGCATATAGCTATATAGCTAAAAAGATATCAGATTTCATGTAGATGGCTCTTCTGAAACTACACGCCCTAACTCTACCAACCCTAACTTCGCAAGCTTTACATATCAGTAAAAATGTATTGCTATTATAACAATTATTATGGCGGTAGAAATGGTACAAATTTTAAATGTCATTGCAAATGAATTGAAAGTTTGATATGAGAGTTATGTGAATTATACTACAGCTATATTTTCTAAGTCTACCTTTGGTAATTTTGTAAGTTTAAGGTGCCACTAAACAAATCACCTTTTTGCTAGCTAGCCTAATTTGTAATGGTGTCCCAGGTTTGATTCTCGTCGGAGGAAGATACCTTTTTCTGTCGACGCTGATATACGAGTACTTGTGTCATCATTAGGAATGGAGTTATTGTTTTGTTGTCCATTTCACCCATAACACAAATAAGTAGTACTAGTGCAGTACCTACACTATCCAAGTATCAAGCATGCCAACTTTCAGCTTCTTGCGTTCAGTGGTGTCTTTCGTCTGTGCTTCGTCTGTGAATTACTTATCAGAAACTCAGTAACGGAAGAGTTTTACATTATAATGAGGCTTTGCGTCGTCTGTCAGTTACTAAGTCAGGAACTCGGGAACGGAAGAGTTTTATTGACATTGATAGATTTAAATAAATAATTTACCAGAACGTTCGTGGATTTGTACCTACCTATCTATTTTATAAAATTCAATTCAAGAACCCTAGACTCAGAGGTCGAGTTTCGAACGATTTGATTGGCACTGCAAAAATAAACATTTTTTAATAAGCTACCTCATAGCTAAAGGGCTTTCGCTCTCTACATTTAGCTAATAACTTAAGGTTATGTAAAATACACTACATTTTATATAGGGATCTTAATTATCACTCCCAAGAGTCCTTTATAGGACTTGTACGTAAAGAGATAAATCAGTTGTTCAATTAGTTATGCAAACCAAACAGTTTCGTAAGCTAATTGATTTGTTTTCGTTTCACACATCGAATAACACCAAAATTGCAGTTTCAAATTGTCACTACAGTTTCAATAAGGCCTATATTCGTCGCGCTGCGTAGAAAAACTGTTCCTTAGCCGTTATTTGCATTACTGCTCAAGTTTCAATGACAGTTGGCTAGTGGTAAGGCCTGCGGTTACACACCTGGGGAATCACCGACCCATTAATTGGCAGTTCGCACGCGAACCATTCAATATGAACGTAATACTATACTCCCTTCGGGTACGATTTGGAATTCGTTATAATAGCATGGCACACAGATGCAAGCTTTCCGTCTTAGTGATTAAGGTTCATTGCAGATTGACGGCGGCAACTAAAAAGGCCCTTAGAATATTTTGCTTACAAGCTAAATTAAACTGTAAACACAGGTAATAAGTTTGGTTTTGGCGGGGAGTGACGATTCCATATGCTCGGCGACTCAAGTAGGAATAACAAAATTCATCTGGATCATTCACGAATCCATTGACGTAAAACTATTTTGTTTGTAGTTGGATCATAAAACTATTATGAAACTAGTTTTCAACAAAACGATCGACTGAATAATCGATTAAAGTTATGGTGATAATAAACTTCAAAGGAATAACTCGTAAATATTTCCTTTTATAATTTTATGGCTTTAACGTTTGATTCAGTTTTGTTCGTTTCGTAGGTTCGTCGATAGGTGTGACTGTCTAATTAATTGTTGGTTTGATGTGTTTGAAGTTTAGTTTTCTACAAAAATTAATTAAGATGACGCCGATATTTACAAAAACCTTTACTACTTCTTTATAATTTTTAATACTTATTGTAAGTTAAGAAATAAATAATAACTGCTAAAACACTCTTATGGCCCTGCAACTAACACCCATGAACTGAGTTTATCCGTCAGGACCAGGAATTGAATCTGGGACCCCTTGCTTCGCAGTCAGGATCACTACCGACTAAGCACTTCTATTACTACTTTGACTATAGTTATTTTTCCTGTAAGGAAAATTAACGTAAGGCATTAAAATTTCTCTCCTGCAATCTAAAATTAACCTAGGGACGAAAAACTAGTTATTTGTGTCGACTGCCAAATAAAAGAATTCCATATCGAACGCGACCGAAGTATAGCGATACTTAGCCAGATAATGATAAGCTGGTTTCTATTCGATGCACACATGTCATCCTACCCTGGTGGAATATGGGATCCAGAAAGAACGTGCGACTATGACCTATCATCAAAATCGTTTTGTAGGAGCTCCTAACGAAATCCCCTAAAGCAATGTGTGTGAACCTTCCTCATTAATTTGCACCTACGCGCGCCTACGCTCCTTTGACCGCGTGGCTGACTCTTACATTACATGCGATTACACAATTACAAGTTATTACAAACGTATCGCGTGTCATCCTTGAATTGTATTAAAGGTTAATGATATGTAATTAAGAGGACCAAACCCGTTAGGTTTGATGCCAATTTGCCTCCCGGTTTCTAGATAATAAGCAGGTTTGTACGGCAGTGTACGAGTATTATTGTGTTTTTAAAATAGATCAATTTTAGAATACAGGGACGTTCAATCCATTAAATTAAGGTACCGGATGTGAGTGTGTATAGTTTTTTTTTATATGTAGACCCGGATTATTTGTATGTATTCATTTTCGACAAAAACACAATAAGTAATGTACGGAAAAGCAATATTTTTAAAATAAACAATTACGAGATTAGAGAATCATAATAAATAAAGTCGAATTTCACACTCCCGAACGAAGATTCCCTGTGTCGCGGTTGTTATAGACAACTCAAATAAGACGTATTACGAAAATGACCTAAATAATGACTATTTCGGTCAGGAACACATAGAGCGTGATAGCGACATAAATAATCTACATAAACTAAACTGGAAAATTCAAAATGAGTAAATTATTATATTTAATTGTTACAATGAAATAAACAAAAGGTAACGTTTGACTTGAAGCGATCTTTCTCTCACCGATTACGCTATTAACATACGGATATAGTTACGTATACTGAGATCGTAGACAAAACAAAAGAGTGGTACATTAACCGTTCACGACTGCAAGTTTCTTCCAGCGATAAGGAGAATTATAAACTCTCGACATTAATGCGAATGGCTTTTACTGTATAGTACCTACGCGACAGATTGACATGGCTTTTTTCTAGTAATGTGGCTTATATCGATATAGTTTATATCGATATTTTTCTCACGCAACAAAATAAGAGTAACATCGATTAAATAAAGTTTATTATAAGTTAAATGAAAATGAATCAGATTTTTTCAGTTTAGGCTATTGTGGTACTAGCACTTATGACTTC
>DWJQ01000322.1:0-15424 GCA_018248915.1 Hesperia meskei straton | reverse complement strand
CAACAAAAAAAGAATTATCAAAATCGGCCCATAAATGACGAAAAAATCGCTGAACAAACATAAAAAAAGCATATATACGGTCGAATTGAAAACCTTCTTCTTTTTTGAAGTCGGTTAAAAAATAGTGCTCCGATACTATTAAATAGGATTCAACTCACCTTAAATACCTGATGTTTAGCAACATCGGTCACCCATACATTATCGTGATGGTCAACAGTTAGTCCGTGTGGCATGTAAAATGCATAGGCGCCCCAGCTATGTAGAACTGAGCCTGTATGGGGATCAAGGACCAAAATGGTGTCTTCAATAATTGGGCCCTTATCCAAGTTTTGGTATACATTGGATTCGTTGAATGTACTGAAACATTTGTCATGTCATTAGCACACGAAACTTCTATATTAATTAATGTTTCCTTTCAAATTAGGCTTACCTTTCATCCCAAACTCTTTCTGCTCTGTGAAAAATTACCGGTTGACCCAAAGAATTGATAGAAACAGCGGTAATTTGTCCAACATTCAGCGATTGCTGTGGCCAATCTTTCACTTCTGTAGGTCTTAAAACAATCTCATCTTTAGGCTGTAATTGAACACAAAATAGTTATATCATATCAAAAGTTTTACCGACACTAACTTGTGTAATCGAACTATCACTTACAGCATGTATATCGAGACTTTTCAATATGTTGTCATCACCGCCATATCCGAAGTAATCTATATTCTCCCTTACCGTTTCGGGTTCACAAAATACACCAGATGTGTAAATAAAGAGCACTATTATCAAATCCAACATTTTACCCAGTTATTATGACTCTTCTCTGGATGAAATTCGTCGGCCTTATACGGTCTATCGATTGTTGCTTCTACTCTGAGGTGGGTGGTACTACGCATGCGCCTATTTGTTCAGTACTTTTACATATCGCTTACATATTAACTATTAACTAACGACTACTACTATTAACTATTTTAACAAGGTTATAATAGAGGACGGATTTAAAATTAAATAGTCCTTCAAATTATCATTGTTTATTTTCACATAAGTTCAACAATGAAACAACAAAATTGGTCAAGGAAAAAGAAATATATTCGACCATATTCGTGAAATCGAAACTTGCAAGATGGTATCTTAGACTACATACGAAAATAGAAGGCGAAATTTCATTTCATTCCTTATGAATCAGTCTCAAATAAGGGTCGTTGTAAGTGGCACGTTTCCCCAATATTTTCGCTCCTGTTATGTTTCTTTCCAAGGTTGTGGCCATACATAATTCACTCGTTATCACACGCCTTAGCAATATTTAATAAAATCAGGAACTAGGGGAATGGAATCTTAACATATAAATTTTATAATGAACAGATGCTTTATTGACCTCGCCATTGTGAATTGGGTTGGTCCCAAATATAACCAGTTTCTGTCATGGAACATATTGCGTTGTAGTATTTTCCAGGGCTCCTACAATATGACCACGAAGGGCACTTGCATCTGAATAACATTTGAAACTCTTCTTTGCAAACTTCATTCCACCAACATGTTCTCTGAAATTAATGTTCTTTATAAATACTACTGAAATAAAATCGATAAAATTAACAATTCCTATTTCAAAACAATGTGGCTCTTACATTATTCCTTTTTAGACTGAAATTGACTGAATACTGACCTCAGTAATATATCCTTTTACGGATTGGTCTGAATAACTTCTTTTCGTTATAGATGCAGCCTCAAATACCGCATTCAACATAAGTATGCATACAATCGCGGCATATTGCGTCTGAAAAAAATACAATTTGCTTTATTATAAATCTTGCTCATGAGAAAGATCAGAATTTTCATATTGAACTCGTTTCTTACCTTAAACATAGCAGAGCTTTCTGGAAATATAAAATTAAGTCCCACTCTTCTAACCTTTTCATTTCACGCCTTCCGAAGCTTAAAGCTTGGTTGGGGGAGTATAAAATTGGGTTATGATTCTCTGAATTTTAAATAAAAGTTTGGAATTTTCTTGATGTTCTACAAGTAGTGAGTATAGGACCTGTTTTTATCTCAGTATTTTATCGTGATAATAGTGGAATGTTATTTCCATTGCATTTATTTGTTATGGCAAGGGAGAAAATTATCTAGCCAAGAAACGTCTGCCATCTAGCGGTACTCTAGATTCCATAAGTCCAAAGAAGGCTTTACCTATCACATTTTAGTTTCGATACGACGTTGAAAGATAAGTAGTTTAACATAGATGGCGTTTTATTTTCTTTATTGACATGACTGACTTGACTTATTTCTTTATGCTTCATTTATCCACATTAACTAGTATTTACTTACCGTAATTTATAAATTATACGGTTTTTCTTGTTAATTATTATTTGCAAATAGGTAAAAAATCCAAAATTTGTCATTAAATAAAAAGTTAATACAATATATTTTTATTTATTTACTTATTAACAACTTTACAAAAGCACTAACTAAAACTTACTAGGACTTTACTTAGATTAAAAATGCAACAATGTGGTCGGTTTACTAAACTCCAGTGACCTGCTTAAGTTAAAATTACTTCAATTGGAGAGTTAATTTTTGTTCGGAAAGAAGAGAAATTAAAGGTTAATTATTTGATATTAAATAAAAATAGCTGGAACTGGAATTGCTTAAACCGATCGATAACAATAAATACAAGAAAACATGTTGAATAAATAACTCCAAGTAAAATCAGTTTCATAAACCACACACAATAAAAATTGTATCATGATACTTACCGATTCTTTTATTTCATGTAAACTTTTTCAGGCTGCTTATTTAAATAATAAGTAATATCAAAGGGGCAATAAAGAAATACGTAAATTAAATACGCAGGTACATGTTCTCCATCTGGTAATCATAAAGCTTTTTTAATTTACAATTAAATAGTTCTTGTAGTTTTAATGTGTCAGGTTCATGTAGGTACCTATTTTAAATATTTACAATTTCATATAGATACTACAAATTTTGTGCACATAAGTATCAATATTGTCTGTGATTTAGACACTGAATAATAAATAAATTAGCTAACAATAAAATGTACAAAAGTATAAAAAAGTGCGAATCAATCGATTCTTGCGCAAACTTTGCGCACAGTTAATTTTGAATCGACTATCATTTGACATTTCAACTAAGCTTGGTATTCAATGGCACTTAAACAATAATATTAGTTGGTTTCATTATCACTTGCTTCCACTTTTTAGTATGACTTAAAAATTACAGTCAAACGGTTAAATTCGTATCAGACTTGCTTGAGATAGGATTCGGTATTGCAAATAATTATTATGTCGAAGTTCTATGGATTTTTTTCCTGCATTCACTTTTTATTAAAGACGCTAAAATGTAGCTTTAAAATGAGAAGATTAGTGTTGAAAGGGCCTTTTACGAAGTCTAATTTTCCTTAAAAGCATTTTAAAAAATTACAAGAAAAATATTTTTATTCATCACAACCAGCACCTTCCTGTCATGCTGCGTTAGGTAAAACATTGAAATTCTATAACCTTCAATAAATTTCATAGGATCTAAAATCACGTCTTATGGAAGTACATATTATGTGTGCCGTCGTTGGGTGAATGAATCGTAGATATATGTATAAAATTACCTATTTTCTAATAGAAATGGAAAAACGGTACACCCATTCCAAAAATGAAAATCACGCCAATATATTTTTTTATGTAGCAAGTGACATAAAACCTGCACTAGTTACATTTTTGTAGAGACTAATTTTCGTTCGACTTTGGTTCGAAACTACCACTACATTTGGGTTACGTTGCTGTCTCACACAATATTTTGATTATGTGAGTCGACTCCTACATCGCCCTCGTTTTTATTTCATTATTCTCTAAGCTGTCTTGTCGTCGGTGTAACTCCTCTGCTTCTTTACTGAAAAATTTCATATGAATTAAAACAGAATTAGGGTTTGATCAGATCTTACTTTTAATTAACAACTGCAATATTTATTGCAAACTTTATTGGTATCCAATGAGCAACACACAATCCTTATTTCTTTAGTGATATGGACCGCCATATGGACCGGGCGAAATAACTTTTGATGATTTTCAAAGAAACTCGTGCTTTTCTTTTATTGTTTGTGAACGTATTATTATCATGGTATCTGTTTTAAAATCGACGATATTTAAAAATTAGCTTGCAAACCCTATTTTACTCCCATAGTGGAATATATGAAAATTCGTTCTTAAAGGAAGTCCACTTACGATAAACTTCTTCGCTGCGTAATACCAAACATACAACTGGTTTTGATTCTTTTGATGACTGATCTTTCCATTTTATTTGACTGATCAATCGTTGAAAATAGTGTTTTAGACTTACGTGTATTTATTAGGAGATGGTAGGAAAATGCTTTTAGGACAAAGCCTGTAATAAGGCCAGCATTCCCCGCCTGATTCACCAGCACGTTGAGCTTCTACATACTCTTGCAGTAGGTCTGCATACGGAGATTTATTTGGGCTGTTAATAAAAACATGTTTCTTTAAATCTGGAACGTCAACACATTATTTGCTTGAAATTCACAGAATGGCAAAGTAAACCATCATTTTAGTTTTCCTGTTTTCGCATTAGCATTGGACTAAACGGTAATTTTATCGTTGAGTCAGTCACTTGCAGAGGCTATTTACTGCTTTCACTTTAAACTAAACTGTGTAAAATACATGTGATCAGACTATCCTTGACTGGATGCTTACCTAAAGAATAGTTTCATGACTTCACCCAAAAATCCAAAATTTGTTAGAGGATGGGCATGTATCTCGCAAATGGCCCGCAGAAGACATTCCTTGCCTTCTAAACCGAAATTCGCTAAAAGATCTTCAGCAATTCCGTATAATAAAGCTCTGCAATAAAAACAATATTTAGAACAATTAACTTGATAATTTAAGCCTACAAATAAATTTTTAGTAACATTTTCGGAACATAATACCAAGAAAATCACTAGAAAACAAAAATTAAGCTAAATAGCTAAGCCATGCATAATTTTTTATCATGTGAGCATGGCCTTAGACTATATAAGACCTGCCTACATGTCTAGAAATTCGTTCTCAATTACATTTACTATTACTGAGTATTTCACATAAGCGTTAGATAATAATTAACAGTCCAAATCGTTGAAAGAATTTTAACGATCTTTAATAAGCGCGCTTCCTTTAGCGATGTCTAAACGTAGGGCGCGAGACGAATTCACAATGTGTGAACTGAAGGTGAAAGTACGTCCGAATTTAGTACAGTATCCTTGGAGAATACAAGAACACTAGTAACCCACCCTTGCTTTGCTTCTCCTTTATAAGTACACGCACCCGAAACATCGATGCTCATTTCGTATCTCCTTTAATTTATTTTGGAAACTATTTTTTGAAAAAAGTTAGATGATAGTTTAAATTTTTTTTAAATAAGCTCTACATCGATTACCGATCGCCTACTAACATTAAATTCCTCTAAAACAATCCAATGCCTTGACCCCGTTACACTTTTATTTTATTCATATAGGTAAAAAATGTCAGCATGTGTTGCCTAAAGACTTGTCCTTTCATGCGGTTCCTTTTGAAGAATACGAGTATCTAATTGATTTCTTTACACCACATTTTTATCGCCATGTAGGAAGTTATTTACGATATGATTACCAGCCTCATGTACCACTTCTGGAATTTTTTAGTGTGGTACTTAAAGGAAATTTAGTATAATATTCTGAAATTTTAAACAAAATGTGTGAATTGTTCGTATTGGGCACAGATGGTACCATTTACTGTGTAGTAAAATAATCATAAATCAGCATCGTAATTGTTCTTTACAACTGCACATTTTAAGTCGGTTTATGTAATTGATTGTTAATATCTAAAAAAATTTAATGGATTGAAATCTCTGGATTTGACAGATGACGTGCTTTCACAGTGAGTTCTTTGAGATCGGTTTTGCTAATTATTTTTAAATGAATTTCTATTAAATATTTGAAATATATCATGAAAAACATTTTAAAGTACATTTTTTCCCTCACCTTTCACCTCCATGAAATTTATCAAGGACTACCTTTTCTACCTCTTCAGGAATAGCTTCCCGGGTGGACCTTTTTCCTCGTCTATTGTCAAGGTACTGACCAATATAATCCGCCATCACTGATGCTGCAGCATTTCCCATCGATCTAGCGAATATGGGCGGCAAATCTCCGTAAGGATTCTCATTGTCGGTCAGTCCCAATTTGTCAAAGTCGACTGGAAAATTTTAAAAATTGTTTCAATGTTGTTGCATTACCAAATTAAAATCGGTTTTTTGATCATACCAAGGTTTACTTTTAGTTACCAATCTTTATTAATGATGGTCATATTAATAATGCCAACATAATAAAACTGTTAAATTTATAACTTTTTTGACTTTAACTTTATAGACTTTATGAAAATGATAAAAAATACACAGACACAAAACTAACATGGTTATACAAAATCGAATCAATGAGTATGATCAAAGAACCGAGAATCGTCGTATTAATCAATCAAGTTATACGTAACTACTGGTGGCACTAATATTTACATTATTACAGCCATGTTACCTAATGATAATATAATGGCTATGAGAGGAATATACCGCTATTACAATTTATTACATATACTACGATTGAAAATGGCTAACTGTTAGAGCTGCTTTTGATATTGAGTCAATATATTAGATCTCAGTTTAAATTTTTTAGCATGTTGAAAACTATTTCTGGAGATACGCTTCTCCTAATAATGCCACTGTAGTAGGACACCTTCTTAATCCAGTCGTTTCCTGAGTCTTCCTTTCAACATTATTTCTTTGTTCCAACAATGATTGTTATGCAATCTTCTTAGTCAGTGCTTCCTCTTACGATAACATCCAGTAAGGAAGGTAGTGTTATTTTATTTAAAACAGTAATTATTTTAACGATCTAATCAAAACTAATACCACACCTTCGCCATCTTTACATAGTATTTTTATGACTTTAAGGTAGTCAATGATTAACACAAACTATATACTATAAACTAAATATCTAAATCTAAATATTTGTAATAAATTACTTACTAAAAGTAAATCTATGTTATTGTGTTATGATCTACTCGTATCTATTCTATCATTCTACGATTTTCTCTGAACCTAATAATACTGACTTTTAAATTCCAATTCGTATGTCAATTTACCTGTAAATTTCAAGAAATATTTAAAGAAATTCCTCCAAACCATATTTGAAAATTTATACCGTTTGTGCGTCTGACGAGTCAAGAAAATTATCTGTGATTGCAACATTAAATTATCATTAACTTTGTTTTGATATCAAACATTATTTATAAATTAATATTTAAGGTATGATTCGATTTAATAATAGATCAGATTTATATTATCCGTGAAGTTTAATTTTTCTATGACAATGGACACTAGGTACATAGTATCTCAGACAAAGTAACCAGTTATTATGTCTGTGCATAGTATGAAGTTATTTCGTAGATAGAAGTACCGAACCTTTCTGATTTCTTCATAAAAATGCACCAACATCGGTAACTGTTATTTAATGGAACTATTTGTTTTCAGACTAAATCCTTTATTTTTATAACTCCCAGAAAAATATACGTACGAACTATAATAACTTACTCGTGAAAGGAAAACTGACTGTCATATTTGAAAGAAACCCTTTAGGCGGATGCCTCACAAAGGGCATTGATAACGATGGAGTGATTGCCATTGTGGTCCCTGGAGGAAGTGCAAGACGTCCATCATTTGTTATCCAGAGTATCCTTTTCTGCCTTGAGTGAGGTATGTTTTCCTTAGCCATTTTGTCTTCGCTCTTCGGTGACGCCATTGGTAGCAAAGCGAAGAGAGCTATGCTGAGGAGAACGCGGGGCATTGCTGTCTCCATCGCCAATCTGTTAATGCCATATACTTTATTTAGTTAAAAATAGAAATTTCGGAACATCTTTTATGATAAACTAATATTTTGCTTAAAACTTTCTTATTCGGTATTTTAAATAAAATTTCTTCAAGGCGTTGAAATTACAGTTGTGTAATTAACTGCCCGGCGTAATGAAGACATAATAAAGGTCAGTGTTGATACATCCGCGGCCGCGAAAGATTAGTGATTTCAATAACCATAAAAAACAAAGCAATGACAACTTTAATAATCGTGTCAATTAACTTCAAAATGATATTGTCAGTTTTTCTCATTGATCTATAAGTATATTCCTATCTCTATGGTTTTTCTTTGCTACAAAGTGACAATGACAAATGTAAAATATTTATTTTCATTTAATAATATATTTTAAAATCTCTTGTAATCATGAATTTAGAAAAATGTAAACATATTCGCATACGTGACGGCGATGGATATGAAATTAATGTAGAAGAACTCGTAAAAGCAATTGAATATGAATACAAAATAGACTTTACAAAATTAAAGCATTGGAAAGAACTGCTCCTTAATATTGAAGATAAAAAAAGATATTATGAACTTAAAATTAAAAGCGCAAATAAACGCAAATCATTTATTATAAATAAATTATACACACAAAACTGTAGACCTTCTCCGTTTAGCCTTACCAACAATCTTGCAAGAACAGCTCATATTTGGGAGGCAATTAAATTAAACAATAGAAGAGGTAATGAATTTCAAAAAGATGAACATAGCGTATCAAGTTATTCTGAAATGCATGACTCAAATTATCTTTCCGGTGAAATAAGTGATATGAAACTAACAGCTCATCCAAATTCGGAAATAATCCCGTCTGAAAATTTAGTACAACAAACTCTACAATCGTCACCTGTAGAAGTTGAAACAAAATCCAGTTTAATGCACTTACCTGTTAATATTTGTACCAATCAACATAAAGTTATATCTCCTCTAGAATCTCAATTTAGTTACTTACATACAAAACGTAAATCTGATGAATTAAGATTAATACAGGAAAGTCAAGAAAAGCATGTGATGATAACAAATCAAATCCAGTGGATTATATGCAATCCTACTACAATTGAAATTAATACTACGATTTTGGAAAAACAAGTAGTTCTATTTTCTTTGACAAATTCTAGCATGGAAACTACGTATGTAAGATTTAAAACCATATCAGATACATTTCCTTTTAAGAAAACTAGTATCTACCCGGAGACTCCTGTTAAACTTTATCCTGGCTTGTCAAAGTTATATAAATTTGTGTGTAAATTAGTGTCCAATATGGAAAACGTTAATTTGCATTTGATTTTTCGTATTGGACGTAATTTATTGTCTGTCTCTCCTGGTGAAGTTTTAAGTATTCCAGTTTGTCTAAAATCTCCAAATTTAATAAGAATGATATCGGTTACAAAGATTGTTAATATAAGGCCTGTTTATTCTTGGCAAATTAATGTCAATACAAATTTTCCTACAGGCACATTAAAAGTTTCTGTTGATGATCATTATTACTACATGTATATAAAAAAACGTGCGGTAAATTTTGCTGACGATTCAGATCACGTCATGTCCATCGATGTAACTGGTGTAAATACTGACAGCCTAATGCAAAGAATAGACGATGAAAACCTTGAAGTGGAAAATAAATCATTTAATCAGATGAAAAAAGGGGAATTAGAAGATATAGAAATGGGCCAGAAAACAATTGAATCTATAAGTACGTTTTTGTCAATGCTGATAGAGGACATAATAGATCTTGCTTTAGATACATTTATTTTTCAAAAAACATTTTTGTATCTGCATCCTAATTGCACTTACAAAATTCCTATATTATTTTCCAAAGCTGAACATGTGGGTTGTCACCAATGTTATTATAACTTGGAATTTTACGATTTTTATACAGAATCCTTAGTCACTACAAAGACTATAAAAGTGTTCGCTGAAATTGCACCGCATCCTGTTCAGATTTGTCCTACTATATTGGATATGTCCGAATCTCCCATAAATCATGGGTTTCGTGAAGATCGATTTATAATCACCAACACGCACAAATTTTATCCAGTTACATTGAAAATCAAAATGACAAAAGAAATGAAGCGACTCTTTCAAATTTGTCCTATGGAAATGACAGTACCATACGATTCTAGTGCACCTTTTCTTGTCAGAGTATGTTCAATAAAGAAACCTAATGAGGATAAATTTGAAGAATTAGTGCATTTTACCATCAAAATAATAATTTCTGGACATGAATCTATTTATCGTAATGTGCCCCCGTTTTTCTACGAGTTGATTTTACCCTGTGCATTGGAGTATTACAAGATGTGTGGTCAAGTTTAGGATTATAAAAACACCATAAAATGTGTGATTGAATAGTTGATATAAATAGATGTTAATAAACTTTGAAATAATTTTAAGCATTTTAATTTAACTTTGACTTCATGGAATCCAGTACTTTTCATTCTAAGAATTTAAAATAGGCTCCCAATATAAAGTAATAAGTATGTAGTAGATTTTATGAATGAATAATTGTTTGTGGAAAGCCGTGTAGCGATGAAACTTGTTTGATTAACACCTCAATTTGTAGTAGCGCAATAAAAATTTTACTCGGCGGAATGAAGAGGAAGAGGAATGCTGTCATGCAGAGGACGCAAGGATCAAACCTGTTAACTTGACCGGCTTATATGTATTACAGGTCAAGTAAGTTGATTGCGTGCCCGCATAATATTCCAGTCTGGACTGCAGGTCACATGAGAACCGGTTACACAGCACAATCGATTGTAAATCGACGCGAACATCGATGTTCTTGATTGTGTTCGCACATCCCGACCATCATCGCGTTGATATGTAATATTCGATAAATCTTGCTGGTAGCTCGATAATATAATAACAGTGATTACTAGGCGAGCAGGTTTACAGTGGAGTTGAATGAAATTACCTGTGAAGATCTAGATTAATACTAGTTAGAAAGATCTTTAGAAAGGGATTTTTAAATGGTTTTTAGTGTCAATGCCCCCTAATTGTGTTTCATTAAATAATGTTCTTATTAAGGTTTAAACGGTTCTTTTATCAGGTCTTGTTAATAATGTTTGGTTCGCTTCAGTTAAAATAAACACACAGTAGTTTCTAATCGGTAAAGTTAATCGGACTGCGGATAATATCTCGTAGACGTAGAGATAGTCCGACTTGTGATCAAATTCGATTAAGCTATCAATCGGCTGTAAAGCATAGTCTTACAACTAACAGTACTAGTGGGAATTTTTTTCCCACTAGTACTGTCAACAGGACAAGTAGGAATAAACGTTAGATTGGACCCCGGACTAGGTTACTGACAAATAAAACTTAAATTCCAAGTAAAGTCTCTCCTGCAGCGAAAACAAAGTTCAGCTAATACCTAGTTAACCTACATTTCAATAACGATGTAAAACACCTCAAACATTGGGTTTCAAATATGTCATTGTAAGCTTTTCTAAGAACCGTTAAAATGCATTGTTTTTGAAAACAATCGGCCGAGCAGTCACGCATTGCATTTAAGTATTTTGAACATAATTACCCATATTTACACGTATGTAAATGAGTTACTAAAATTCTTGTGTCCAATTCATATTTGTCGTTGATATTCAGGCGTTTTACTAGTACCTATTGTGAACGTTTTAACGCAGAAAAGGAAACAAATACAGGCAATATGACACTTCAATATAGGTAGGTACTTATTTTGTTTCTTTTACTAAGATCAACTTTATTTTATTTTAAATTTACTGTAAAACGTGATTTCTTCATATTGAACTATAGTTCTTTTTCCTCATTGTCTGGTTGATAGTAGATATCAATATAATTATGTATGAACATGCTTTAATAATTTCAAATTCGGATAAGTTATTATAGTCTCTCATGTAGGTACTAAAGTGCTACATTAAAATCATCATCATCAAGAAAATAATAATCCTCATCATTTCATTCATAATCATTATTTAACACTTAAATCATCCGGCAAATTAAGCTCAACGACCAAAAAATATAATTGTAGAAACGATTTCAATTTGTGCGGAATTTTAAACAGAAAAGATTTTTAAATTGATCACAGGCGGCATTGTTTATCTGCGATTCCAGCAAAGGCATATTTACTGGCCAATAAAGAAAAGGTTGAACAAACAGGCGCTTTTTTGAATCCAGAGCGAACTGAGGGATTCTTTAGTAGAATCCTGAACGTAGCGAGGGATTCAAAGTACGTCGCCCGAGTCAAAAATATTTGCTCCCGAGTGATTCACTCTACTTTTCATCCCCTCCTATGAAAAAATAAAAGGCGCCTCAAATTCAAGAATTATACGTTCACAGTCACTTAAAGAATTCTAACAATCACACTCTTATTTAAATAAAGAGGACGAAAAACTCATTCCCGCCCGCTAAAAGTTTCTTATAGAAAATACCAACTTTGGGCGCACTTAAAGGCGAACCAAGTCGTCTTTTTCGAATAGGTGGGATGAAAAAATATTTCTTAATTTGTTATATTATTAAATATTTCTTATTTCAAAATTACATAATTTTTTTCTGTTATCCTTTTAGAATCCAAGGCAATGTCATGGTATACCACAGAGGAAAATTTTTAAAGAACTTTTCAGGGTACCTACATACTATTCTTTAAGAACTTTCACTAGCTTGCAAGAGGTGATAATTTCAGATAGTTATAGGTAAAATAATGAAAAATAAAATTGCAATATCAGCTTCAACTTAGGCCTTCAAATTAATATCAACTTTCATACCTATCTCTGCTTGTAACATTGAAAACGATCTTCAATTATATTGATCAGGTCAGTTACAAAAAAAAACGATTCGAGTGATCGAATCATTCGCGTCCACTCTTACTTTCGGTTCGGTCACAATTGAAATGACCGACGGCGTCACACCTACCAACTATCTGATCCATCAGTTGCGACGTGAACGAAATTTTAGCCTACTTCGTGTTTGGTTTTTGTGTAATCGATATGATTCGTCTGTCACTTTTCATTTTTGAATTTATAATCCTTATTCACTTATTACTTAATAATAATGAAGTTTTTTTGCTTACTGATATATCATAAAAATAATCCGTAACAATTACAGTCGACCTAGGTTATCATGTGTCGTTTTAGCAAGTTTTCATCATCTAAATTCTAAATAATTACATTGCATTGATACATAGACTCCTTAGTTCCTGAACTGGTACGGTAATATCCCAAATATTTTTTCAACTCTGTCAATTACCCCTCACCACATAAAAGTAATTTTGAGACCTGTTGATTTTCCTTAAATTAGAAGATAATAAAATAGAGTTAAAAGATTAGACTAATACCTACGTAAATACGAAAAAGAAGGATGTAAAAATGTGAAATGAAAATGAAAACGTAACGTTGATTGGTTTTGTTCAGTTGAATGGAGCGTTAAAACGGTATTAGGTGAATAAACAGATTACTCACAAAATAATTTTTGGAATGAAGGAGTTCACGTATTATAATTTAAAACGCTATTTTAGTAATGATTTGATTTTTAATATAAGTAGCAGATAAAATGCAAAGGGGTCACCTTAGCTTACGATATATTAGTAAAATCGATTGCAACATAGTACCTATTCTAAAATGGAGGTCCTTTGGAGAAGTAAATGTACCTGTCATTGTAACAAGTTTCAAATAGTTAGGGTTACCATACGCTGGTACTAGTTGGTGTTTTTTAAGGACTTTAAGCGGACTTTTCAATCAGCTAATTGTCAGTTTTTAAGTAGTCTGCACGAACGGAAAGATTACTGTGTCATGGGTCACATGGACAGCATACAAAGACGAGATCTCGCACACCCATACCACGGAAAAAGCCATCATTTATGTCTGCGCCTAGCTGTAAACCCCAACCCAGAAAAAGCAATTCAGCACGGTAACCCGTGTAACCCATACCGGTTTTCAAAACACACATCACATAAAATGATGAATATCGTATTAATTTACCGGAACATTCTAAAACTATTCCAAGTTTTCTTTGCTTACCGTCTTATTGTCAGGACTTTTCATTGAATCATGGTAATCCAACACTAAGGTAGTTGCACCAGTAGTGGCGTATGTGGGAGTAATGGATCGAACCGAATGAAAGTTGTTCATCGGATGTTATCAATCCGTGAACATGTAGATCAATTGTGCGATCAAGATCTTATAATTGAGTTCCACTGTTCTCTGTGTGCGATTTACATTACAACGTAAATGAATTTAGCTTATAATTAAATCCGACTAGTTGTTTCAGTTTGCTAAGAAGTTTCGATTCGCTGTAATTGATATCAAAATGAATTTGATAAAACTTATTTATTTGCCAACTTTTATTATTCTCCTGTATTTTTAAAGTGTTAATTTTTTAGTTACTACACTGAAAAGCTTTTCAATAAAAGTCCTCGATAAAGAAAAATCCTCCATTTATTTTATCGCTCAGACATTATTATGAATATAATAAATAATAAAGTAATTTAAGGGTCTATCAGAATACAATTTCACAATTTTAAAAAAAATTTCACATGAATTTACGCAGATCAATTTATATTCATAAGCCGAATAAAATAAAACTAAATTGTTGACTCGTAACTTTGCACTGGGTGAACCGATTTTGATATTTATTTGATATTCGAGCTTTACGTCTGGTCTCATATAAATTTGAACAGCATTTGACAAGTAGTTTTTGAGCTGTCTCTACTTATTAATTTGAAGTCGGTTATTTTCTATAAAAAAGTAATTATTTCTTGGCGCGATACGTTGATATCTCTGCCGGCTATTATGGGCCTCATCATTAAATGACGCATGTGACTATTTAGAAGGAGTCCTTACAAGGAGATGAAAGTATTTATTATAATTAATCAGATAATTTTATCCAGGAAATATTAGTGTGAAAGCTTAAACTTATAAAATCGCGCCCGCTAATGATTAAAATAAACGTAAGAACGTACAGCGAAATAATATTTTCTTTCAACACCAAAATAAATATGGATGACAAAAGTGTAGTGTATAATAGAAATAAGCGGCCTACTTTTGGCCAGGCCTATCTATTTACGCAATATGCTATTAAGAAGTACACAATCGGTATCTGTTTGAACGTTTACATAGAAGTTGAAACGCTATGCTAGCGGCTCTCAACCTGTGAAATTACTTTTTCATATTGGAAAATTAAGTATGCAAAACTATACATAATTATGTCACGCAGTATACTTCATGTAATCATAGTTACAAATTACTTAAAAATAAGATTTTGAAAATTATCACTAAATGTTCACCATTCGTTTTGCTCGACGATCTCTTAAGGTAACTTTAATGCAACACAAAACATATCTAAATACTTACTTATAAAATGCGAAATGATAGTTGCGGATCAAAACGTGTAAGGATTAAATGTTAATGATATTAATGTTAGGTGGTAGGGCCTAGAGCTCACCCGGGGAAGTACCACAGCCCGCCTCGGTACTTAGTACCATTCCTACCGTGTAATAATTGTTTTAAGAACAATTGTGTTCCGGATAGGAAGGTG
>DWJQ01000321.1:0-15433 GCA_018248915.1 Hesperia meskei straton | reverse complement strand
TATACAATTATATGTCTATCTTATGCATACCTATCTAATTGAGAGCAGCAAATAAATCAAAATCTTAATTTTCTTTTAACGTTTATAGGAAGGTAGTACAGAACTACAAAAAGCTTCCACATTATGTGTCGTCATGGACTTGTAGTGTAATTAATACTGGTATTGAAAATAATACTTTTACATTGTAAACATTTTCTACGTTATCTTGTGGATAGTTATTTCACAGTATAATTCACCCGGTTCCGTGGTGTAGTGGTTATCACATCTGCTTTACACGCAGAAGGCCGCCAGTTCGATCCTGGCCGGAATCATAATGATTTGTCGTTAAGCTTTTTACGGTTTATAATTTTAAAATGATAACTTTTTAACTGTTAATGACTTAAAAACCATTATTATTATCTTTGTTACAAATATATAATAAAAAACCTTTTTTTTATAATTAGTTCTTTTGTTTTAAGATCATTTATTTTCAATTACGTACTATAATTATTTATGTTAAGCAATTATCTACTTGTTAAATTGAATTAATGTTTTTTATAAATCATATTAGATTAATAAAAATATTTCTACTTAGAATTTTATTATGGGTGCTGAACATAAGTACCTACTCGTAAAAAAGATTTTTGGTCTTTTTAGGTTCATTCAATTTGTCCAGACTTAGCTTAATTTAAACTAAACTTTATCGTCGAGTCGGCCTGATCGCATAGATTTTGATGGCGGACTGGCACGCCACAGTGCTAAAGCCTATTCTAATTTTACATAAAAACATTCAAATGATATATAGGAATAAATTCGCTTATGCAGGTGTATATATGTATACCTATCTTAATTAATTTCAGTAGTAAGACACAGTATGACGTCATAACTCGCATACCTAAATAATGTGTTGTAGTTTAAAAAATTAACCGCAGTTACAAATAACAATTTAGATATACGAAAATTTTTATTGAGATTGTTACACATAATATACTGTCGAATATTTAATAATCCCATTGATAGAATGTTTATAATAACTTGTAGGTACCTACTTCCTAGCTCGCGCTCATATTCATATGCAACATGGGGTGAGTATCCTAGGTAGCTTAATATATGTAGGTCATAAATATGCTAAATACCTTCTATTTCTTATTTTCTGTGGTTTACACTTAATAACAACAGACATACATACACATATCACATAATCCTAGCCATACATTACAGTGAAGCAACATTAAACTCAAAAATAATTGTATGTTTTCAATTAATACATTTTTGCCTCTTAACTCTTAACAAACAATGCATAATTTATTAGGATTTTGATATTGAGGAAGCAACTGAACAGAATGGTAATTATTTAAAAGATAATATAAGAATATGGGTTCGATACTGGCTCGGTTTGCACGCAAGTGCGCTGCCGAGGGCGAAGCCCTAGGGCTGCGTATCCAGTTCGTTGCTCCTGTTGCGAATGTGAATAAATTATAGGAGATTGGATGCAGTCATCCGTGGCTCTCCACGTAATGAATGAGATAAAAAGTTTGAATACTCAGTAGTTGGATTCAAATGAGGATGGTCAATTGTGTTAAAATTGTAAGTCATTGTAGAGGACAGCAGGCATACGCCACAGTAGCTATCAAAAATCATTTACATGCGCTAAACTACTTTAAATTGACGTAGATTGTTTGAAAATGACAGTTGCTAGATTTGTAACTATTAATTATGTGCGATGAAAAAGCAGTTTTATAGATTTCTGTTTTTTTGGTTAACAAATTGTACTATCTCCTGTCGATGGTATTTTCCCGGCGGACCAATTCGACTGAATTAAGTGCACTTAATCGGTCCAAGCGAGTCGCTCCGGGACCACAATTTGCCCGCAGAGCCCACATGTACAACGCACTCTTTATAAACCCTCTGGCTGTGGCCAAATTTCAATCGAGCCTCACCACCAAGTACGCTGCGAGCAAAAATTCAACTTCAAACGCAGAGCGTCTTTAATTACTTCCAGACATCTCCGAACGTTTGATCTCGACGTCTTCTCAAAACAATGACAAATTGTGCGTATCGTATCAAAGGACATTGTATTTTAATCAGCGCTTTTAACTACGTTGAAATTTATGACAAAGTAAATCTGGATCGGTGTGCGAAGAGAAATATTTCGTGCGTGGGATTGACTGCCAATGAGGCGGAGGGAACGTTCAATGCATTCGCAGTTGCAATAATTTCTGCGTTGTTGGTATAAAGGAACACCAGTTGGTTTATCAATGGCTCTTTGTCCAACTCACGTCAAATGATTACGTTTGTGGTTACCACGATGTGTGGTGTGGTAATAACGCCTATTAATATAATGAATATGTAAATTGTGTAAAAATATTACACCCGACGCCTTAAATGTCGATGACCTCCAAAGTTTTTGCATGGGCCTAAGTAATCCGACCATTAATTAGGAGGTATTTTATGTCACATCCGGTAATTTTGAAGTAAAATCAGATGAGTATTTTTAATTACGTACTTATGCTTGTCGTGTCGATGTGCATACGTAAAAAAATTAAAATCGAAGAAACATCGACATGTACAGAGTGTAAGAAAAAATAAGGATTATTGGCGTCATCCCAATATCGCCTCATTACAACGCTCGTGTCTCTCCTTATTCATATTGAGATTTGAAGCATACTTCACCACACCGTTCTTGTACGCATTGGTAACTTTTAATTAGGACTTAATATATTTAATTACACTTATTGCTAATTCTTTTAAAACCAATATCGTTTTGTGTGTTTTGGTTTTCTTCTTTATCAAAAGTTCAAGACTCATGCGACTGATTAAATATGTCTTTGAGCGATATTGGCTTCGAATGCAACAAAAATAATAATTAAGCTATATATAAAATATTGCCATGTAACGAATGACATAACGTATCTTCTCATATGTACAGTTCTAGCGGTGCTAAGCTCAGCGCGTGTACACGTCACGTAACGTCACGTGGGGTCGAAGTCGGGAGCGTTCCTGTATTTTCGGCTTTCGACGCGCGAATTGGCTTCGTTTGGCGAAGCGCGGGCCGTTGTTTATTTTCAATAACACTTAACGAACCGCGTATGTCATAACAGTTGCACCGACTTTCTCATTTCCGACAGCGTCGCCGCCCACCTCTTAGGCCTGGAGGCTTCGTGTGTTTTTTTTATAAAATGTTGGAGAAGTGCGTGTTTCTTTGTGGACGTTTCCCTCACAATGGGCCGGTTTCATTATGCAGGGCGAGGCAAAAGAAAGAAACAGATGTACGGTGGCGCGGCGCGCGGCGGTGCATTCGCGGCCCGAATAATAGTCACGAACGGCGCTCAGCGATCGATAGCTGTCGTCTTTTGTGCGCCCGTGCGGCCCTTGACATCTGGGCTGTCATTAGGTTATTGCATTAGTTGGTTCGCGTTTTACGTTAATACGAATCGTGACTGGGCGATCGCGACAGTAATTCGAGCGGTGCCGCAGACGCTTACAATTCATTTGCTTTGACTTCTGCTAAAGCTAGAATTGTTTCGTATCAATGAGTAGGTACAATTCAGTCCTACAATTGGAAACTTTAAGTAACTTTAAATAAAAAACTTTTGCCGTGATTGTAAAATCACTGTCGTTCTTTATTTTTTATTTAGTCTTTACGGTCTTCTTGTTTATTTCGATTCGAGCCGATTCATTTTCTCTGAGTATCGTGAAATATTAGATGTATCCTGTTTTATAAACATTTATTACCCGAGTGGCCAAGTGGCCCTTCAAATGTTCTTTTAGGTTTCAGCCTTGAGGCGTAGAAAAAATCCAACCATGTGTACCACCAGCATAGGAAGTCGTTACCATAACGGTATAGGAATTAGCGACAAGAACACAAAGACGTCCGTCCGCCTGTCCATCATTATTGGCTGTCGGCGCATCGTCAACACAACATGGCTCCTATCACGTGACGATACTGAATATATTCGAATGCGCGCGAGCCGAGTCGGACGAGTTGGGGTGAAAACACCGTGAGACCGGTTACCGGTTCGGTGTCGATAGCGATGAGGTGGTCGGTGACATATCTCGCTACGGCCTATTCCAATGATAGTGCTCCTGAGACCTGTCATACTTGTTTCAGTATAGCTGTGACAAATGTTAGATAATCGTAAGTGCTGGAACCATTTTATGCAAATAATTTCACGATAAACGACCAGATGACCTCCCTAATATTAAGTAGTAAGAAATTATGTATTATTATTATTATATGGCATACGTTCATTTCACGGTTGATTTAGAAGAAAGATGTTAGCTTCCCAGGGATATACCTAATACCATCGGGTCAGCACGCATCAGTAGCTACCTGGCTACTGTTAGGTGGAACTGGGTTGCATTTGTGAAGCTCGGCGATCTTCAAAATGACGGACTTGGTTCCCCAACCTTGTCCGTTTTTCTGTAGGATTCACCACAACCAGGAGAAGTTGTCTGAATTCAAGAGTTCACGAAAGTTGTAGCACCTTAAATCCTTCGATCATAGTGATTGTCCTGCGAATGATTGTCAGAAACATTTAATGGATTTTTTTAACATATCAATGGGATAATTGACACAGTTACACAGTACTCAACACAGGTTTATCGCTGTTCCTAGCTATATTCTCGTATTAATGACTACGTCTGAACTCTGATATGACGTTGTCACAAGACATGTTACAACAAACAGACGCTGCAGAGGCACTTACATAAAGAGCGGTATAAATAACATACCTATCATTAGCGTTCTGTATTCGGTGGGTCTATGGGCTTTGGCCCAACGCGGTATAAAATTAAATTATATACGTTTATTGATTAGCGTTCGGTATTCGGTGGTTCCATGAGCACGGCTTTGGCCAACAGTCGCGGCTCCCTGATGACGCGCGTCGCGTGCGTGCGCGCCCGCGGCTGAACGGACGCGGCGAAATTACCGCCACTTAGCCCGCAATACTTACAACGTGGCTGCGTTATGTGCAGTGTGCAGTTGTGCACCCCGCTTGCATTGCGTGATTTTGGTTTTTTAGGCTTGGTTATGAACAACAGAAGTAGACCCAAGACGTGGAGACCCAAGTTCAGAGAACAAATATTTATCTACCTATTGTATAATTGGCTTCACCGTTGGAACGAACCTGGTAACCCTCGCTTCATGGGCTTTATAGGCTTCCAAGTAGGCATTTGGCATCTTCGTTGTGATAAGAAAAAGTTTTGCGTGGATCTATTTTATATAGAACGAAACTATCTGCTTGCCTTGTCTCATTGATGTACGCGTATAATGACAGAAAATCCGTTCAAGTCAGTTTATAGTATAAATTTACATTGCCAATACAAATCGGTTGCTAGTTCCAGGTGTCCGTATGAACAGTTTAATGCGTAGATGTGAATGCAAGCAACTGTGTGCTTAGTTTAATGAAATCGATACATCGAGTTTGATACAATCGCTCGCGCGAAGCGATCAGCCTGAAAGTGAACATGGTGTTTAAGCAATTAAGGTTAATAACGGCAGCAAAAAATAAGAGCCCTGTCAATAATGAACGAGTAGGTACGGCTACCGAGCTTTCTGGTCCAATTCCATGTATGATTGGTTCAATTGGATCGCTTTGATGTCAACGTGATACAAAAAAACATCGTCAAAAACCTAGCGTAAACAGAGATGCGTAGGAAAGAGAGTATGAAAATTTACGCGCGCTTGATCCTGAATGAAAGTGTGCGTAAAGTGAATTATAAGGCAAGACCTTTCAGTTTACGGAGCGCCGCATGTAAATACAATTAGCATCAGTGCGAGGATAATGAGTCGTTAGCGTCGAGACGCGGCTGCGAACCGTACGCGACACCCGACACACCGACAAGCTCACTCCATTTACAATCCATGATTATATTGGAGCCCAAAAGAAGTTTCCGCTGAAACCCCCCCCCGAAGGCGTTCCACAAATACCTCGGGGAGATCGCGGAGAAAAGTTTTAATAAAAAAACATCCCCCGCCGCGAAAACTTCATCCGAAATCAGGAAGAAAAAGACTAACGGCGAAAGAAGGAAAAAATTCGTGCCCCTCCCGTTCCACCCCTAATCCGGTAATTGTTGGCTGCTTTTTTGCTGCTATAGATGAAAAAATTGAACCCTTTGTGGATTTACCCTCGCACGTGTTCGGGCCAGCGAAATCTCTTTAACACATCGCAAACTTGGAACATGAATTGTGCTCGACGAAAGCTTAGATTTTTATCAACCGGGGCGGCCACCTCGCTCTCAAAAAACTCTGTATCCGTGCGATCTTCGCGGAGGAGGAAGTGCGAATTATTAAACGTTTATCGTTCGATGTACGATATGACCTCTGCGGAGTACTTTTATAGGATCGTAATTAAAGTAGACCCGGAGTTGACATCGCGCGCAACGCAGGTGCAAGGATAACGCGCGTAACCTTTGAAACAGCTGTTCGTAAGGAAACGGCTCCGCTCGATCGACCCGCGTAGAACAGGATAGCGTAAATGTATTTCTCTAAGTTATAAATTGCTTTTAGATTAGACTACCGATGATAGGGGTTTCTTTAAAGAGCATCGCGTTTTATTAGTGCATGTGAAATAAGTTTCGAACTGCAGCTGCGCGTAATAAATCGATTTATATTGTTTTTATTTGGTTTAAGAAGATACAGTATGGTGAGTCGGATGTTTACTCTCGCTGACCAACCGACGGTAATGGGACTAATACCGTTGGGATATGAACCCCGCTCGCCCAAAGCCATTTGAATATTAATACCTCGGTGTGTATTCGTTTAGTAGTATCGCACTCCGCATACATTATCTGTAAAAAGCTTTTATAATTATGGTCCAGTCTTTAGGTACAAGTAGATACCGTTACATTCCGAGGAGTGTTTTTAATTTCGTCGTTCAATTTCATATGATTTGTCAACCGTCGTTTAATTTTGTGAGATATATTCATTACAGAAAATAAATGGTAAATCAATTTTTATCGCCTTTAAATGTAATTTACTGGAATTAAAAAAGTACATACTACAATATAGGTACGATACATCGAATATTATACAGAAAGCGCGAACCACTTGAAGGCGGCAGCAATTGTTTCGCTTGGACAGTTTTCCCTGCGACCGGAATTTCCGATAAGCACACGTCTGCAATTTACGATAACGGGAGCCCATCCTTCACTTCCGCTCCTTGGGAGTTTCAAAATCCTTTGATAAATTACTATTTCATCTCTGGATTTGGAATTTCGCGCAAAAGTTTACGAATCGTCCCCTCGGTTACCTCGATAGGGTCCGTAGGCCGTAGGTACGGTTGGGAGCGACTGCGAGGTCGTGGGAGCGGTAATCCGCGGCGCTGCCGGACTGTTGGGGGTTTTTAATTTGGAGACCGCCCGCTGCGGACGGATTATCCGCGGTGCCCCGGGACCGTCCGACTCGCAATTAGTCCTGAGCTCACGAGGTCGTCTTATACTACACTTTTCCCGGATTATCGCCGCATACATTACTCACAGACTATTTTTGTTAACTTCTACGAAAATTCCTTTAAAATTGTAGCGCGTGTCCAGCTTAGAAAGGTCTAGGATTTGTTTCTTAACTTATAGTTTTCGGAATCCATGTCTTTACCTATCGTCGATTCAAAAAATCAATTCAAATACATATCTTAGAAGCTAACAACGAAAATTTTAACAAATCAACGTCTTTAATTAAAGGAACGCGCGAACGTCTGGAAATGTGTGGTGGCCTGTGATACGATTTTAATCAAATGAAATGCAGAGGTACAATTTAATCGGCACATATTTTTATGTTTAACCCTCGCGGGTTGTGAAACATGAAAGGCTGAACGTCGCCTCGTGGGAATATCGGGTCGGTTGGCGTTTTTTGTTCGTTTGCGATTGCGACCATCGAGGGCGCTAGATTATGAGATTATTGTTGCACTTACCGCTCCGTTATCGAATTACGTAGTGTTAACTGGCACGTTTTGTTCCTGGTATTTAAAGTTGTTATTTTAAAATTTGAGTCCGATGATTTCGATTTTAACAAGAATATTTTGTAAGTCTGTTTATGGTTTATTTAGTTGTGGTCACATTAACTATAAACTGTCACAACACAAGTAGCAATTGCAGTAGACGCAATCTAATAGCAGCGGCAATAAAATAAACAATACGAACAAACGTTTACTCGCGATAAATGGGCGTGCAATTTTTCACTCGTAGTACTAGAGCTTTGTTGTCGAGACGTCACCGGCCATTCATTAAAAGATAACATGTGTAGTGTAGCGGCGCGGCGGCGGTAGCGAGAGCGACGGCGACGTAGCCAGCGAGCGTAACAATGGATATGCTAATCGCGAATCGAGATTGCGATTAAATAATAAAGCCGGCCGCGCGCACTTGCGTCGATAGTCGATAGCCACGCTGGGCCATCTGGCCGGTTCCCGAGATGACACTGATAAAACGTTCACTCATCGCCCTCGCTCGACCAACCAGTGCAGGAGAGCAGGGACGCATGTACATATGTAACTCGTGTATTAGACCCTAGTTTTAGTCTCAACGATAAGAGTTGCTATCAAGTTCAAGGAACTGCAGTGGTATGGAGCCGGGTCATCAATTCCACAAACGGTAGACTAAACTAGCTGTGCCCAAAGTAAACCATTGATTAGGTAACTACTTTATTATTCATGTCATCGGATTTTACTGCCATTTTGGTGTCTTGGGTAATAATTTTGTTAGACCGTCAATATCTTAATATCACAAATTGCGAAATTCTAATCGGACGCGTACAGCGCTTAGATTGTGAGTCATGTTCTCTGAATTCCTGTTACAGATGTTTTAATAATTTAGCAATTTACCAGACGTCCTACGAGACAGGTGCCAATGGAACACGTTTTGATTTCGTTTAATCTATTCAGAACACTTCGTACAAATATACCTAATGTTAACACAATCAAATACTCAGACAGTGTGTCATATGCCATTTTACACCTTATGGATGGATAGTAAAAGTTACAACTAATCCAACTTTTTACTTTCTAATCTTGTCAAATAGGTAGGTACAAACAAGTCTTTTGTATCCATAAATTTTGTATAGGTTAGTAAAATTAATGACGTTTATGATTAAACCGGTTTGAATATAAGTAGTTAAGTAATCTAAAACCTTAAGTCGACCACTAGCCTGTCGCAAGAAAATGTGCATTAATTTTTCATGCATGCGTAATGTTCCGCTAGTCTCGCAATATTAAATTTCTAAGCGCTTCTAAAGCGGTTGACAGGCGTGTGTTGTATCTAGTAAGTACGAAACTTATCTTCATTTCGCCCGTTTCTTTTCTTCATTATCTCTTTCTCTCTAGACCTGGCTCAACGTAGTTCTCAGTTTTTGTTACTACTTTGACACTTCTACAATGTTTCTTGTGTAAATCGATAGATACCTACTTAATTGTCTAAATTAGAAAAATGCCACTTATTATGGGCAAAAGCAATGGAAATATCAAAATACCCATAGCTAGGGTATATAATATTTTGTCTGTCACCTAAATTTCTGCCCCGTCCGGAAATCAAACCCGGAACCTCGAACGCTGGACATACTAACTAATAACATCCAATAACCACGGAGTTATGAGGTTGCCAGTTACATAATAATACAATAGTATAAATACTAAAAAAAACGTAAAGTAAGTATTAGATACTAAATCAGTAGTAAATCTCGTACTGGTCGATTTTATATTTTGCTCAAATGTTCGAGAAGGTATGTTGGTGGGAACGAACGGCTACTTTTCCAAAGAGACTAATAAAGTTTATACACTTAATGCGCGACTCTCGTGGATGCTTAATAAATTTCGCACACAATAAATTCGTCCCTCCGATTCCGCTCGCGGGCTCAATATTGCATTAATGAGGGACCCGAACAATGCTATTTAATTTTCAACTAAAAGAGTAGAGTTTATTCGTCCACCAACGTATCTGCATTTGTTCGATACCGTCTTATTGCCGAGCAGTAAGGTCGAAGTTGCTCCAATCCGAGTTTTAAAATTCAGTCGGTGTTATTACAAATGACAGGGGTAGCTTGCAAGTCGGGGGTGGCACGTGCGCACGCATTTTGCGTAGTACCTAAATAAATAGGAGCGAGCGACTTGGGCCAGCCCTGTGACTGTTTGACGGTTCTCACGATTGCTTTTACAATGAATACTTTTGAGGGATTGGAATTGTTACAGAATCTTGACTGGGTCATTGAAGTTGTTCACGTCGGTCAAGTTCACAAATGTTGTGTTTTAAGGCAATTATTATTACTATGACAATATGGATTTTGTGTAGCCTTGTTCCTATTCTATTAATCATTTTGCTATATTTTATTAGTAGCTCTTGCGACGTCATATTTTTACTTATTTACAGTACCCGCATTTAGGGTATCCCTATTGTCTAAAAGTAACTTTTGTTTACCTGTTTTTCCAATTCACATCGAGTTTATCCGCTGTTGAACAAAAACGTTCTCCTAACTTTTACTCACCGCAGTAATGCGACGAAGCCTAAACAAACACGAATAGAGAAATAACAATAAATTATTTAGTAGAACATTTCATGTATTATTCATATACCCTTTGGATATGTCCAGGTATTACCTAGTTACCTACTTAACATTATAGTCTCGAAATGAAGTTTTAACACGATTTATAATGTAAGTGTTAAACGTCCCAAACCATGGCATGGTTGAAATGAAATGTAGTTGATGGTTCTCGGGACGAAGAACATGGAAACTTACTCGTCCTAATGAGTGTGAAACTGTTCACGGCCGTTCACATCGCTGCGCGTAAACTGCGCCAATAAACAACCGACTGTGAACTGAACTGGAATTTCATGTAGCTACTCATTAAAATTATGTCACTCTAGTACTATTTTTTCAGTCCATATAGGCATTTTGAGCTGTGAAGTTTATATTTGATCACTTGGAGGTGATAAAATATAGGTATTTATTTCATTTAAAAAAAGCGTACCTATACTATTTTTAATTATTTATTGGACGCTTGCCTCTTTCATGTTTTACAATCGGCTAACGTAGGAACAGAATTGCAGCAAGTCAGCGGTGAAAAAATTTTCCGCACTTATTATTATTATTACTTTAATAAAAATAAGAAGCTAAGATTGTATAGGTACTCTGATACAATTTGCAAAATTTGCAAAAACCAAAATTGTATCGGTATCTAGGTTCTAGGCTCTTAACAAACAAAGTTTAAGAAATTTTACATGTCACTAAATCAGAGTCAAAATAACTAAATATTATGTTTATTATTACTAATTAAGGTAAATATTGAAATTAAAAAAGTTTTTAGCATGTTCACAATTTAGCATTGCAAATAGATGATGAGTAATTTTTGTTACTAATTAATTTTATGAGTTAATGCTTGACTGCACTTGATACTACTTACATAATCTAAATGAAACGTAAAACTTTATTTAGTATAACAATGAGCAATCTTCGAAAAAAATTAACAACACATTGATGTTTATTGTCAGTGGACTACAATTAGCATAATCCGAGCGGGACACACGTGCGTCACACACGCGATATTATTATATTGTTTTTTGTACAAGCCAAGCAACCCTTTGAATGTATTGTTCGGTGTGCATGAATACGAATTTGATTCTCTCCGTTGTTCCGTTGTCAGATCAGGAGGATGGTAAACACGCGGGGTCCGTCTCTCGATCGATACGCGTTTAATGTGCGCACTTTTTGATAATGCGATGCTTCGTTTGGTGCGTTCAAGTGTCCCATTACCGTTAGGCAGTGCCGAAGTGAAGGGTGACCCTCGACGTCGGCCACTACTCGTTGCTTCTATGTTGTCTTGTGGTGTTACAGCTTACACCATTGTTATCTTAAACGTTCGCGTTTGGGGTTGAAGATGTGTGGTTGTCATTGTGACGATTAAACGCGATTATAATGATTAACCGGTACACGTTCTCTTTTGTGATTTTACTATTAAATGTTGTACTCGAATTTTACAGTGTTACTTACCAACAAGGAAAATTATAAAATCAAAACGTGACTTACTCACGAACATCACGATCCTATCAGCTTTGCTTAAGATGTTCAACGGGAGCTTAAATTCATCCTAGTTGACAAGGCGCTTACACGCGACTTAATTTAAAGGCTGCATACTGAAGCAATTTTGGAGCAAAAATGGGTGATTTCCTTTCTCAGACTATAACAATTAACTATACACCCTTTCACAAGTGAACATAAATACCTCCAATCAAATTTAAACGCGATAAATTAACAGTGGCTATGACCAATTAGTACCTACAAATTGTGATATAAATTACAGAGTAGTTGAATGAAAATACACGCTTAAAATGAATGTAGGTAGGTCCTGCTGTCTATTGTGTTGAGTTTTCATTTTATGTCGTCGTCATGTGTTCGGACCAGGAGCGATTCCCATGACACGGTTTCACTTATTTATGCACGCCGTGGACTCTTAACTACATGCTAAGGTTTCCTGTAGTTTACAGGAATTTACTTTGCCATGTCGCTTAGAAATTGTCCTCACGACAATCGTCCGTTCTGCGATTGAACGGTCACGTGCAACAAGTGATATTTAGTATCAATTCGGTCGATAAACCTAACGTAGCTAATAACTTTTCGCAGCAAATGATTCTAACTTTGGTAAATTGGTAGAATTTTTACATTTGAATTTTTACTAAAATTTTAATGGCCATTAATTTCAGTTTTACTGATTTAAGTTATTATGTAAGCATTTTTAGCATTATTTAATTAAGTAGCATTTTTAATAGATTTTAACAAATGGTATGTCCTCATACACTGTCTTTCTGACGTTTCGGCACTTTCGACAACTGAAATGTTCAGTGGTAAGTAAAGCAATCGATTGCATAAAAGGCATAAATCAATCAATCAATCAATCAATAGTCTTTATTGTGGAATACAGGTAGGTACAATTTAAAACATTAAAGCTTTTCCCATCTATTCGTGGTTTTTCATTCCATACTAGAAACGGCGGTGTTTGTGTAAAATAGTGAATGTCTAACTTGTTTTACATAGATTGCGGCGCGGCGCGGCGCTCGAGCCGAGAGCGCGATGTTCCCGCGCTAACGATGTACGCGAATGTCCTTGCTTGATTGTAAATTTGGAATACACATCGAAAGGTGCGTGGGTACCATAAAGAAACTAAGAGTAGACCCCTCGACGATACCTTGGCTTGATAAAGGGTTTCATTTTAGGATAAGACACTTACAAGCAGCCGAGCTGCGCACTAAAACTCAAAGTCGATTGCATGGATTGGATCGAGTAACATGGTTTTCGATGAACAAGTGGACTTGTATTGTATGTAGATGGTCAAAGTTAACAAACTAATGTTTTGGAGTCAGTACGTATGGTAGAGAATGGTAGGTGTCCATCCAGGTACCGACCACTTAATATCAGGTGAATTGCAGAATTCATTCCTTGTACCTGCCATAATTATGAATACAAGCTATTCGTATCTCGTTAAGGAAACTAAAGTAACTTGTTAGAGTTCTAGAGCCCATGTTCTGTGTGAAAATCGTGTCCGACATAAACACGCCATCGATTGCTATACAAAATACAAGATTCCCGGTTCGTGTAAAGAATTTACGCGACTATCCTCACTTGTTTATGCTTAGTCGTAGTCGCAATGAAATAGCGCATTTGTAACACTTCGCGCGCTCGGCTTGTAACTTTAACGGTGTACCCGAGCCCCGATGCCCGCGCGGTCGACGCGATCCACACTATTTGTACCGCTTACATTACACGTTATGTTACGTAACCATTGCCCATTTCCGATTATGTTTGTTTACGTATAAAGTTAGTGTTTTGTAAGCGAGTAATGAAACGTAATTAACATTTATTGTACAGATTTTTGGAACGAAGCTTTTAACGCGATTTGTTCTAGGGGTTACTTGGTGGTAGATGTCGTCTATTATGTATGGACCTGGGGCACGATACAGAGCCGCCTTAGGTAATAATGTTGGGCATAAAGTGTAAAGATAAACTTGACAATTACAAATAAAAACTGCATCAGAAATAATTAGTTATTAATGTTATTTACTCGTATCGAATGTAGAATTATAAGATATGATAAGAATATTAAACTTTAATTTATTACCTACTTTATTGTGAATAATTAGGTTCATATCGGACGTTATTTTACTAAAGTTAAATAAACGAATAAATACTTTCGAAAACTCATAACTAAACTTTTAACATGCAAAGTGAATGATGAATGTAAGTTAATCTAATGTTTCCCTTGTCTGAAGTAAATTCTGAGCGTATTATTTATGTCATCAAATTGTATTGTCATCGAAGCCAAAGCAATATATGTAATATGCAAAATTTGAATTGCGTAGAAAAAATGGAGATAGCTTCATTTCAGCTTGTAAGATTTGCCCAAAACAAACACTGCAAGTTAAATAAAATCTCAAAAACATTTTAACTATACAAACACTCATAGAATTTATAGGGTTATACGCTGTTTATGCAAACTTCTTTACAAAGGGCGTTAAAAATTTGTTGACCGAGATGTCCTTCGCATAAATACCCCGAACCCTGCACGCAATCGCCCGTGGCGGGTGCTTTACTGTGACGCGGGGTCGATCGGACCCCGCCGGCTCCGCCGCATACCGCCGGCCACTGGATGTGACAGGTTAGAAAAATTGTGATTTATCGTTCAAACGCCCCGTGTTTGCTATTGAACTTTTTTATATTAACTGTTATTAGAATTGGATAACTTTTCTCTTTGAAGTTTTTAACGGCGAAATGAGAGTAGGTATAACTTGGTAGGCTATGAGTTAGACTGAAAACTTTTGCGAATAAATGTTTACAATCGGCGTGTTGTGACGAAGTAGATGAAGGATATTTTTTTTGTAATCCGCTAGATGCATTACTCGTAAATTCGTAATACGGCTCATGTTAAATCTTTTAAATTGATAGTACTTTTAATCTAAGTTATTTATAGTAAAGTTACTTAATCTGATCTTAAAGCTATGTAATTAACAGTCAATTCTTTTTTCTTTCTTTACCAGCAACGTAGTGTAACTAAAATCCATGAGCCACCGTGACCATCGAGTGGCTCGTCTGCTAATTGTCGGTTATTGATGTAAAAACGTATTAAAAACGACGTCTAGGTATGTGAGCGTTGCACGAGCGCGCAGTGTATGCGACTTTTCCACTGTACTAGAGTATGATTTGTGGCAGTAGTCTCATCCAGTGTTCCCAACATCAATGTTCGACCCTTGCACAGTTGCATTAGGTTACGGGGGCCCCTGTAGCGGGGCGCGCCGGGCCGGGCGGGACAGCTCCATCCGACGTACAGCTATTGATCATTTGTAGCTTGATTGATTGTTCTAAATTAACTCACTTACTCTACTAACGGCATGTGGCGTTATTGTTGTTTTTGTTCCCAGTACCTAATTATATTTTTTTTATTAGAGATCATAGTACTCGTAGTATGTAGTGTCGGATGCTAGG
>DWJQ01000320.1:0-15435 GCA_018248915.1 Hesperia meskei straton | reverse complement strand
AGGTACATCGTATTCTTTAACACACAATAATTAACTTTATTTTTATAAAGTTACATGTTATACATATTATTAAAATAATTATGTAAGTAAAATAACAAAGTAACATATTGCTAAAAAATAAGATTAATTAAGTGTTCATGGTTATTTAACAATCGTTATGAAACCTAAATTTATATTATTATTGAATACATAAATTAAAAATAATATACCTAATCAATAGCTGAAATAATGGTTAAGACAAACATTAAATGAAAGAGTTACCTAGAATTTGTATTTTGCAAATAACTCAAATTATCTATTTAAATAAAACAACTAAGACACGATAAAATAAGTTTAAGAATCATCTATATACTTGATATGTATAGCACAAAAGGCTGAACTATTTATCCTAAACCTATGGAACCAACCATTTACGGACGCGAACAAAATAAATAATATAAACATTTGTTATTTTTTTCTAACATGTACTTTTTTACCTGCGCCAGGGGTGGAGCCGACCCACCCCACGTTTTTTTAATTACAAAAACCAATGGAGTCTAGGGCTGCGTTTCGAGGGTGGCAACATTTTTTACGAGCGCCACAGATCAATATTTTTCCCGCGCGCAGATCGCATTGGCGCGCTATCAACCCGTTCCATTTCGAACAAAAGACGGACCCCTTTTATGTAAAATTTTATTCATCCATTTTTTTCTTCAGTAACGGTCGGAACGATTCTTTTCGGTAATAAGTAGGGTTGCTATTAAAAGGGGTTGTTTTTTGTGAACGTCTCTCTACACGCGAGTTTGGACGAAATTGTTGGCGGCACGCAAGTCTGCTCGAGTTATCAGCTTACAATAATGTTTAAGGTTTAGGCGTCGAATAATCATTTGGGAAAGTATATTTTAATATGTTCATCTTGTACATGTCTTGTACTATTTTACAAAAACATGTCTTTTTCATAATGATCATTTTTTCTATCCTGTCTTAGACATTACATTTTTTACCTTGTTTCATTTATCGTAATAGGTAATTAATTTAATTAACTAAGCTGTAAAACGTTTCAGCCAATTCCAAATCGCTAAAATATCTTATCTAATCTTTATTTCTTACAAACAGTACTTGACGGTTTTGTAGACTAGTAACTAGAAATCTCCGTATCCAAAAAATGTGATCTTCCCAAGATTTCTCCACGGCACCAAAGAAGGTTCGCAGGATTGCCAACGTGCTTCACAAGTATTGAGCAGACGTTTCAAATGCCTGACTAATTATTTTGTAAGGAATGAAATGGCGTAAAATTTTATGAAGTCAACTCATTAGCAGGTGTTATAGTTGCCATACGCGCGGACTCGCGGTAACCGGTCCTACGCTTGGTGTTTATGGCGTCTAATATAATTTATATTCTGCTTGTTCTATATCTTGAGTCAATCATAGAGACTTTATATAAAGTTAAGAACTGCCTTATTGGCCTTATTACGTCCTCTAGAATTACTCATGTCGGCAGACTAGGGTGCAAAGAGGCGATAGAAGCCGGGCTCTGCTTGGTGGTTGGGCTGAAGCTCGGTCTACGCCATTTCCCAATCCGATCAGCTACACTAAACTGCCGACAAAAGAAACGTCGTATTTTGCCTGAGAACTTGAGAGCCAATACTTATTTTCCTGTTATTTATTATCTCGCTGGTAACTGGTAACGCTGTTGCCCCTAATGTTACTGAAGGCTATGGATATCGATGACCACAAACTCTCAGGTGGCTTATTTTTTCGATTGTCAGTTACTTACCTAAAAATAACTTGAATTCGGCATTACTATAGTACCATTTCGTATTTAAGAGAAACAGGCGTTAAAAGCCTTGCGCGACTCCTTCCCTTTGAGTCGTGTAAAAACTCGACAATTGATCAGAATACCCCGAGGCGAGGCAGGAAGCACGGTGTTATTCCAAGTAGAATTCTAACATTGTTGCCAGATTCTTTCAGATATAACGGGAATTTTTAAATAAAATACAGATATCTAAGTAGGTTAATATCGAATAAAAAAAAACAGAATTTAATTTTCGTAAATAACTAATTAATATGTACTTATTTAAAAAGCGCAGGTGTAAAGAATGATGTACGAAGTATATTATATTTAGTGGGTTCCCATTAATTATTTAATTTCAGCTTCAAATAAAATTAATTAACATGTCAATATCGTAATAGTGATTACTTACCTTGCCGGATCGCCGTTCGAAGGTCCTTCGTTCAATTCTCGAGATGACGGATAACTGAATGATGAGTTTCAATTTTAAATCTTTATGTGTGTTTTCTTGTCTCTGTGTGCTATCCATGGCATGGCACCCATGACACGGAATCGTTATATTGCCCAAGGCTGTATGCTGCCCCTATCTTTTGCATTATAACTTGTAACCATTGTTATTGTCTGTGGTTACAGTGGTGGTGACGTCAGCGCCGTCCAACGAGGCAGAGCTGCAGTTGTACCGCGTGATGCAGCGCGCCAGCCTGCTCGCCTACTACGACACTCTGCTCGAAATGGGTTAGTTAAATGAATAAATAACGCTTCACACTCATAGCCCCACACTATGATTCCCTGTGTCGTAGGTGCCATGGACAAACACTAGACAAGGACATACCTACCCAGACCGAGAACGGCAATTCAAATTCATCATTCAAATTTCAGCCTCGCTGGGAATCGAATCCAGGACCCTCGGAACGGCGATCCGGCGTGTTAACCATTGCTCTATTCGGGTTGGACTGTTCACTATTTATTTACAGTTATTCATATTATAGATTTGACGACCCGGACGGTGCAATGGTTTAAAAGGCCGGATCGCTGTTCTGAATGTCCTGGGTTCGATTACCAGTGAGGCGTAAAGAATTATGAGTTTAAATTTCCGTTCTCGGTCTAGGTGTGTGTCCTTGTCTTGTGTGTTGCCAATGGATCTCACAACTCACAACACAGGGAATCTTAGTGTCGGGCTATAAGTTTGTATTATTTATCACATATTATTCAAAGGTTGATTACAGTCGTGAACACTGTCTGATTAGCTTTTAAAGCCAGTGACCTCTTACAATCAGGGAGGTCGTTGACTCGCGTGTCGCCTCTTTTGTACACAAAGAGTTATTTTTTTATTTTTTCTCATTTTTATGCTTGGCAATCGCAGGGTTAGTGTGCACTGACCAAGTAAACCCTTATTTCCTTACCTTCCGAAGACTTTTGCCAGGTCAGCACTTACTTTATGTAGGTAGGTAGCTACTTTATCTTAGGTAGGTACTTTCAGCATTTCGATCTTCTGTTTAATCAGCGCCGTCTAGGCTTCTAAATATTAATCTCCCTACATCACATATCTAATAAATAAGTAAACTTGTTTGTCAAGTTCATTTCTCCGGCATTATCGAAAATCGTGAGAATAAATGAAAAAATATACACACCATGTACCAAACATGGGTAATAATAATTATTGTGAATATGCAAATAGATAACATAGACTTGATTTTTAAGGGGATCTTTAAATAAAAGGTATTAAATACCTGTAAAATATTAGATGTTTTTAAATTCTCTACTTAGGTACTTAGGTAGTTAAAGAAGAAGCTAATTTTGAATTCAATTTATATGCTAAAGGTTAGTTAGACTAGTTAGTAAGACTAATAGTTTGTTTAACTATTTCTTCTTAAATTACTTCTACAGACCATACCTACCATACCATGAAGGTTTATAGATTTTTTAAAAGAAAAAAAACAATGGTAAAGTATTTTCAAATTGTATCTACCAGGTACTTTACAATAGAAGCTTAATTATCTAATCCCTATATCTATATTTAATTTAAAGTTTGATTTGAATAAACCTATGTATGTACCTACCTACATATAAGACGCTTGTTAAAAAATACGCAAGAATTAAAAATATGCAATTCTATGCAATATGCAATTTTTCTTTGATTTAAAATATCCTTATTATATTTTTACTCTCGCTATATGTTAATGCTTATCATCAGTTTATAGAAGAAATCGTCATCTGGTAGAGCGAGAATTCTTGATTACAACAAAAACGTGTGATGCTGCAAAAAACTATCAGCTCACACTCGCACTTAATTTAAGCGAATATGCAAATGATTACGTGACCATTTTGCGAAGGGGCTCCGAAAAAAAAACAAAGGAATAAGACCGGCCAAACCCTTCGAGTAATTGCCAGAATTAAAAAGTAAAAATGGAAAAAAACGAATTTGCATGGGACGCCGTCGCGTTTTTTCCCGTATGGAAATATATTTTTTGGTCTCGCTCCTGAGATGATGAGAAAGAGTTTTTTTCAGCGTTCCTATAAACTCTTTGTTTAGTGGTTTTATCGCTGTCTATCTTGAGCTGCAAGTAATAATAGTTATGGGGATTTTATGATGAAGGACGGTAGGGTAAATTAAGCGCGCCATGAAATTACTGAACTGAAAACGCGAACCAAATATTATAATTAAACTGTTGCTGATTTAGGTGTGTGTGTTTAGTGTGTGTATATGGAAGATATTTGCCAAAAAGTTTCATTAAAAACCATAACGATATTACCACATAGCTAACTTTTTACAAAAAAATAACCTACTTCAAAATCGATAGGTAAAGATAACTCAAAAAGTGCCCGTCAGGTCTCGCTCCAATTTATATAGGACCATACGTGAAGCACTACCTTTCGAATACAAAAAGTGCAAAATTATTCTTATTTATTAAGAAAAAAATAACTTTCTTTTAAGTCGGTTAAAAAGTAGAATTTCTATAAGAAAGTATATTTTGTGCCTAATTATAGTTTATTGTGTATGCTCATTTCCAGGCGGCGATGACGTCCAACAACTATGCGACGCCGGTGAAGAAGAGTTCCTAGAAATCATGGCTCTAGTCGGCATGGCGTCAAAACCCCTTCACGTCCGACGACTGCAAAAGGCGCTGCAAGAATGGGTCAACAACCCAGCTCTCTTCCAAATCCCCATCGTTCCCAACATCTGTCCCACCGAGAACCCTTTTATTCAATGTAACCAAAGACTTCTCAACATGCCCCCATCAATACCTTCTGTCTTACCTCGAACTGTCGTCTCTCCGGATAATAATAGGCCAATGTACAGTCCGTCTCCAGGAGCACCAGAAAACAGCTGTGGGTCCAACGCCTCAGCTCCAAACGCGAGTCCTGTACATAGTCAAGCTACCTTCACCAAAATAGTGTTACCTTCGTCCCCGGTGCCAGCCACCCCAGTCACGTCAACGGCGAGATCTTTCTCCCCCCAAAGCGCATGTCCCCCAGCCTCCTCTGGCTCTAGTCCGAGTTCAGTCACATCCCCAGTCCAGTTAACCCCGGTTCTTCTAGATGTTCACGTGCAGAAGTTGGCCGCAGCGGCGGAGAAGTTGAGCAAGCATCTGCCGCAGTTGGAGCCGAAGCCACAGAACACGAAGAAGAAGATGTGTAAGGACCTGGAGCTGGTGATGATGATGCCGGAGACAGACCCGAGGAGGATGGAGGAGATACGGAAATACGCAGCGATTTACGGCAGGTTCGATTGTAAGAGGAAACCAGAAAAGCCGTTAACGTTGCATGAGGTAAAAATGCTGAATATGATAAAATAATATTGGTTTTTCTTTTGAAAAATTTTGTTACGAAAAAACTCATCGATGTAAGGTTTTAGGTTTGGTTTGGTCACCATGTATATTAGGATTTCGAAAGAGATTTATAAACACCTACTGGAAACATATTTTATAGGTATTGCGACATATTACATGACTGTATGTATATCTTTCATGTCCATATTTACTTATAAGACTCCATTAATGAAGTGGAAGGAATGAAAGTGGGGATTCTATTAGAAATAAACCTTTATATAGGCATCCCCAATCTTTTTAAGCCTTTAATAAACCCAACCATAGTGATAGCGAATAGACATCAATACCCTGTTAGCCCATGGTCTAAACCAATAGTCCCTGCTGTTACTCCAAGGTATCAATTAGCAGAACCCCCGGTCGCAGGTGATGGTGAACGAAGCGGCGGCGCAGATGTGCCGCTGCGTGCCGGCGCTGCTGACGCGGCGGGATGAGCTGTTCCCGCTGGCAAGGCAGCTGGTGCGGCGGGCTGGCCTGCACTACTCTAAGCATGGGTAAGGGTAGCATCTACCATGAAGACGACTAATTTACATAAAAGTATAATAAATTATATATCTAAACCTTCCTCAAGAATCACTCTTTCTATGGTTGAAAACCGTATAAAATTCTCTTTTTCATAGTTTTCGAGTTTATCGCGGTCAGACAGACAAACAGACAGAAAACAGGATTTCTTTTTATAACTTATGTATATTAATTATGCAAGTGTGATCACCGACAAATGAGCTATACTTACGATGTAATGTAACTTAATATACTGTTCATCGGTTAAGAGTAACGTTTCATCATTTATTGTAAACAGCTGCAGCTACAATAGTATAGAATGCTTCGCTAATAGCAATTTTTTTATACATCAACAGATTTTTATGTTACGGGCAAAAATAAGCAAATGAGCCACCTGATGTAAATTTTCACCGCTGCTTTTGATGGTAGAATGGTCATTAGCCAGGAAAAAAAGAAACCGGCCTACGGTTAAAAATAACGTTTAATTAACTCTAGAATTGCATTACTGATTATGCATAGCACCACGAAGAAGAAATAATAGCCTGAATTAAAAAATAGATAGAGATTTTTGATCTCCAAATGTTAATGTGAAATATAATTAAATTTCCAGTCTCCCACCAACGACTTCAGCAGATGAGCGGGAGCGCGACGACGACGAGACGCCCAGCAAACGATCGCGGCAGGTCGCCACCGCACACGTAGACCTTACTGATTAGAGCTATCATCATAATAGAGCTGGTGTACGGTCTAACGGGGCAGTAGTCGTAGTATCTAATGCACCTTAGACTGTAGCTGATGAGATAATGGCTACTGATTAGATCAATGCACCTTAGACTGTAGCTGATGAGATAATGGCTACTGATTAGATCAGGCCTCATAGAGCTGGTGTACGGTCTCACGGGGCGCTAGTCATAGTACTTATCTAATACACCTTATACATTAGCTGATGAGACTATGGCTGAGAATGCTGTATTGCTAATTATTAATTAGCATCAATTACTAAACCATTATTTATTCTAATAAGAATATATCTTTTTGTAGCACTACGGAGATTTAACTTACTTTTACTAACAATTTGAAGTAGATCCAATTGGTTTTGTAGTTCGACAAGAAGTACTAGTAATAATTGTTAGGCCTAAATGAGTTATTTAATCTTATTAATATAAAAAAAGAAATATTTATTTAAGTTGTAAATATACATTTAGAGTCGACACATAAATGAAGAAATTTTGGTAAAAATCTTTTATGTAGATCCTTTTGCAAGCTTTGCATAAATTATAAAATAAGCCTAGGGACCAAAGTTATTCCTTGAGAAACTCCAAATATTTAAATCTTTAAAACCTACTTTTGATTTTGCCTTACAATCTTAAGTAAAATTTAAACCACTATTCCTAAGCCCATGTTAGATTTTATTTCTTTTGCTGTAAAGGTGAGCATTTCTAACAAACGCTTTAGTTAAATCTTTATTTGCCATAACTTATTTTGTAGTTTATTTTAATAGAATTACGGGTATGGCTTCTTCTAGCGGTAAGTAGAAACCTTTTATTTACACTTTATGATATTAATAACGCATGTTTAATTTATATTTCACAAATATGGTGCTTGTTAATTTAAGTAATTAACTAAAGTTGCTCGATAACCTCATACAACCGAAGTATTTTGAATGGTTTGGGATAGTATCAATTTTAGTAAATAAATACTGAAATGAAAAGTTTTGAGTTCGAATAACTTTATTTGAAATGAAATTAAGATTGAGATTATTATGATTGTAGGAAATGGAAGACAACGGTGTTCGGGCCAGTCCTGACACTGCCAGAGCAACTTCAAATCACAGGTAAGACAAGTTAACTGTTTTATTTATAATAAGGTTTACTTTAGTTACCTATATTTGTTATTTCTAAGTAGAATACATAATCGATCATAAATGGAACGTATTGTCGTAATGCTGTATTTCTTATATTTAGGAATTACCATTTTCATAATCTTTGTCTGCATCACTTGTCCTTTCACAATGGTAATTGTCATTGACCACCGCTTTCAAAAGCACTAAGGATAACTCTGGTGCGCAGATTTCTTACGACATATATCTACTATAACCACCATCATCACGTCCATTGTCCATTATACAATGAAATTTATAATTTGTTACAAGTAATATTTTACAATTTTATGTTAGTTGGTGGGGCATGAAGACGGAGAGCGACGACGCGGACTCCAGGTGCTCTTACTCCAGCACCAGCACGCCACCGCCTGTGAGTTTAATTTGATTCCACGTATTTGTCCTCGCATCCTTTTCTGAAGATGTTTTCTGATGATATTAACCAATATCAACAAAAACAACAAACAACTCGAACTATTTCCCCTTAATCAACTGATTTGTAATTTTGGTTATTGCCAACGGATTTGTTATGTGGTTCTGATGATACTCGTATGTCTGGATATTATAATCTGTGTTGGTCCAGAAGGGTTGATGTTCAAGTTTTCGATGGTTAACAGTACAATGTCTAAAATAATTCATATTATAAACGCGTGTTAACTAGTTTCAGTCAAAATCGTCAAAATGTATCGTTAATATTTCAGCACAAATTAAAATTATGTTGAAATCGAAGTTACTTGAACTAGAAGTTTATTTCTCTTCCCAGGACAACGAAGAATCAAGACCACAGGTGGTGGCGGCGCGGGGTGACAGCATCATCGCCGTGGCCAACCCCGCGCTGCAGCCGCCGCCGCACCCCGCGCGGAACCACTCCAACTGACAGCGCCATCTAGCGGTCGACTAGTGACGTCAAAGCACTTGCTCCCATTTGTGAGGAACAGCGCCATCTAGTGGTCGACTGGTAATATACAAGCGCCTACTCGCATTTGTGAAGAATAGTGACATTTAGCGGTCGAATAGTGACATCCAAGCGCTTAGTCCCATTTGTGAGGAATAGCGCCATCTAGCGGTCGACCAGTGACATTCGAACGCTTACTCCCATTTGTGGGAAACAGCGCCATCAAGCAGTCGACTAGTGAACAAGTGTTTACTCCCATTTGTGAGGAACAGCGCCATCTAGCGGTCGACTAAGAAAACAGAAGTGTTCACGACCATTTAATTTTCTGAAGAATAGTGACATGTAGCGAACGACTAACGTAAAAATGAATAAGTAACGTTCAGATTCAGATCAAAGACTACAAGACGTTGATTTGATTTCATAGATTTCGCACTCACACAAGAAAAGAAGGAACTTACTCCAGCAGCGTAATGAAAAAATCTGCTGTCTCGCATCGCTTGACGGATTTTTAACGTACGTAACTTCAGAATGCTATAAACGGATTCATTCTCTCATTAATAATTTCACCGACAATGTAATATTTTCTCATAGTGATTATCATAATATTATTTTTTGTGACAAGTATTCAATTGTTTTCACAAAATTTTTATTTGTAATAAAAATGTTAGAAAATTAATGGGATTTAGTTAAATGACAGACAGACAAAACTAAGTATTATGAAATAAACGGAACAAACGGAATAAAGGGTTTTGAATTTAAATTTGAATTGAATACAATAAGTATGAACTGTATGAATGAGAACGTGTATAGCATTCTATTCACAAGGAAGTGTTTTTTAACTCCAACTAGCGGTTAAATTGTGTACAATAATCATGAGATTTTTTGAATGATTATTCCATACAACCTTGATTCTAAATGTTACAGCCAATGATATGTTCAATGGTAGGTATAATATATTTCAACCCTCAAACGAGTTCGTGGCAACTTACAGACCGATTTCAGTTCGCCCGACGACCATTGGTGTAACAACTATTTCGTGTTATTCTTCGGGGATCTAAATATCTACTTGTATTTTGTTATTAACTCGTATCTTCATTAAATTATAGTTTGAATGAGCATAATTACATCAAAGGTTTATTTAACTTACTATGGCGCCATCTGTTCATTTTTACTGTAAATGCATTCGACTGCTGCGAAGCTGCATCGGTTCTTGTAATATAGTTTTAAATGTGAGTAGATTAAGGATCAAAGAGCAACGAAAGAAATTACAACATTCCACCAAATAATTTAAGTAAAATGTAAATATTTATGTTAGAGTAAGTTAGTGAAGCCATAAAATGCCTTAGTCATTATGATAATAGGGTACAAATTCGTCTGCTTTTTACTTAAACCACGAGAATCTGTATATTTGTGAAGCACTTTAAATAAAATTTCATAATTTATATAAATACATTACAATGTGTTGGATGAAACATGTGATTGTTATGATTTTAAACTATCTTCGTCGTGAGAAATATTGGTAAAATAAATGTAAAGCACTTACCCGATCCATTGAAAATGTTAATGTCCTGTATTTTATGTATAAATAATAACAATAAATATAATAAGCAATATCATATTTTTTCAATTCATCATTTAGAATAAAATTATTTGTCCCTGTTTATATGCGTGGTGAAGGAGTAATATGGCAGCTTGTAAAACTGCAAGGGGAAACGTCCGATGCGACGGTTAGAAACTTTAGAAAGAGATACAGTGGATAAAATATTTCTATGGTTAGGTAATCTACTCCTCAAGAAATCCGAATAGAATTCTCGATTAACATCTAGATCAGGAAATCAGGAACTTTCCCTACTGGGTGAGGAGCTACATACCCACATGTTTACACTATTAATCAAGTTACTTTCAATATCTACCTACAGCCTATAGGTATGCTGCGTTCGTCTTCACATTCGAGTTCGTTTTAAATGTAGGTATCCTATACAAATGCCAAAATGCCAGCTTTGTAAACTGACGGCAAGAATTTAACATGTCATAAGTAAATTTTGCGTACAAGCTTTGCTTACAAGGCATATATTATTATTATAGGTTGCCATCATAGATGTAGCATACGTTGCCATTAAAACGAATTCCATATCGAAAGCGAACGAAATAGGTCGCACAGGTGAATATTTCAGAAACTGCACTGCTTAATAAAATGCTGGGTACTTATTTAAATGGTGCTTTTGCAAATATTACGTTCTATTATTTATTACGTAGAATTAGCATATACTTATATTGTTTTAAGTGATGTCCTGCGGTGGGATACTTTGACAGCGACATAGATGATTTATGAGTTTACGTTACATGTTAAACGGTTGATAGATTACATTTTGATCTTTACGTGTGGGAAAATTCTGTTTACCGCTATCCGAACCTTCTGCCTGAACTCCTGACGTAATGATTAGGTCCTTCTCATACTTTATTCGGGTTCCTATATTTCCTGAAAAATTAAGGGAACTCGATCCAATCACCACCGAGAGTCCTGACAAATCTTGATATTCAATATCCCTTAAATTGCCCCTTTTATAATCCTTATATCCTTTTATCAATATTTTCTTTCGCGTCTCTTTCCCTCTTTAGGTACTCAACCGTTTTGTGGATGCTTGTTGTTATTTTTATTTCTTGCAATTGCTCAGAGGGCGATTTCCCTTCAGCATCCCAGCAGTAATGATTCCACGGTACACACAAAACGCTCGCCAATTTTTTTTATACGAATAATGTAACAAATTAGCAGGCTATTACCACCTTCCGCTGTCGCCCATGACAACTGTGTCCGATTGAAAACAAGGTTCCAATAGGGACACGGATGGTTAATCCAGTTAGCAGAAGGTGTTATAATATTGTTAGGTTTGTTTGTTAATATTGATGCACCGCGATTGGCTAAGTACATGTAGAGTCCTTAGCCACTTGTAACCTAGAGTGACAGCTTGTATAGCCTCTGGCTTTGCCTTAGATCTAATCCTAGATATTTTACTTCCATAGGAATGGACCTGACATTGGTTAAAGGAAGACATTCGTAATACAATAGACCTTACCTAGTCGGTATACATCTTCCAAGAGCACAATACATACCTACCATTATTTACCTAGTACAAGAACAAGTAGTACCTGGGTGTAATTTGTTTGCAGTTTTACGTGGATGGGTATTGTTTACAACAGGTTTGATAGCTCCTACATCCGGATACTGACAATAACGAACGTATTTATATAACCATTTAACGCCGTACCTAGAAGTCATTAGGTACATGGAATAATTACAAAGTATTTTATTGCTTAAAGGTTTAAGAAATTACCGCGACTGTGCTTGAAGATGACATACTTGTCGGGTGAATAATTTTATACGCAATTAAGTCTGGAATCGAGCATTGTGGCAACGAACTGTTTAGGTGGTAGGGCCTAGAGCTCACCCGGGGAAGTACTACCGCCCGCCACGGTACTTAGTACCATTCCTACCGTATAATAATTGTTTTAAGAACAATTGTGTTCCGGATAGGAAGGTGTGGAGCCGGTTACACTTTTTTTGAGGCGACCATCTCAGTCCTCAGGAATAGCAACACATCTGTGACCGAATTAGAATGGGACTCATACTAACAATTACTAACTGGACTATTATTACTAAGGACTAATATTGAGTATCACTAACAGTCCCTGTCCTCACACTTATTAACAAACTAACTACCTAACTAATAGTCTAACGCCATCTACTAACAGGACTAACCATCCTAGTCCCTTTGAGTCTAGTTCTGGGTCGGTCACAGTTGTGAGCGGCAGCGGAAGGGTAGTGCTGCTTGCTCGTTTGCTATCTTTATTCCATAAAAAAAATACACAAGCGTTTTGAAACGTGTAGTCTCATGTGTTTAGCTTAACCGCCCATTCATTTGAAGATAGTCAGATACTTACTCGGTTACAAACTACATAAGTATTATGTTCTACACTTGAACTCAATTTTACCAACTCAAATTGATGTGTCATTAGTGCCACAGCATCGCAAACTTTAATATCGTCGGAGCGCACGAGGCGTGAGGAGCATTCCCGGAACTCAGTTAGATCTATGTTACACAGTTCGCAGAGCTTTGAGCGAAATTATATACCTACAGGATGCAATATGTATTGGGTATTAATATTAATATTGTATCACGGGGCAAATGTGCCGTTATTTTATGTATGTAGGTAAGTACATATTATTTACCTACAACTTTTTTTCAGACATACCTACTAGGTAAGGATAACCCCTGTAGATTGTACACAATCATGTACCCTGTAGGTACTTACCTACTTTATGAAAGAAAAAAAGATGAACCTCAGTTCTACTTTCCTAGGGCTCTATAAATTATTATTAATTATAGGCCCCTTAGTAAAGTAAATAATTATTTCCGATATGCTCAAGTGAGATAATATACCCAAACATAATTAATAGTGTTTAATAAACACCCAACTTACCTAAGATGGACTTCGAACCTTAGACCACCCCTGGGTCATCTTAACGTCAAGTTACTGTGCTTTTTCTACATTTTTCTTCTTAAATTGATTTGTCGAAAACGCATCAATAGTTATTATCAGATCTCTAAACCCTTTAGCGAAAAGGCCGCTCACTCACATTCATGTGGATATGCGAACATACAAGGGTAGAACCACTTTGGCAAATGATTATGCGAAGTTTTTAACACTTTCGTTGTAATTGAATTGAAGTTCGCTAATCTCTGAAAGTTTTTGGTCACACATCAAATCGCGGAAACTTAAAACCTTCGCGTACTTAGTCATAGGCTTTTACACACATTCGTGCAATATAAAAACGTTCGCGCGCATTTGAGTAACCGCAATAATCTGAGTTAGCTGGCGACGCGACGTGACCAATTACATTCAGCTCGTCAGTTCGTTTGTTATCTCAAAATGTTAGGTACAAAAAAAAATTAAGAATTACAACTGCAATTAAAACGCGTAATAAGTAGGTATAAGAATGTATATAGCCTTGGCCAAAAGTATTAGGAACCCCCAATAAGGTTAGGTACCGTACATCTGAGCTTTGTGAAAAATGAGTAAATAATATTTTAAAAAGTATTACTGGTATTATAATACGTTGTTTGAAACAATTAGCAGCATACATATTTTAACGGTCATAAAAAATCTGGTGCATAAATAATATTTAATAATATTATTTCTCTCTACTATAACTATTCGGTCAGTCAGGTCAGTCTGCATCGGAATTCTTAGTGTAAAGATCGTACAATGGTGGTTTTGTGATTAGTTGAGAAAACAATTAACTAAAAATGCTAAAACAGGTGAAGTTAGTCTTGAATTCCGTGTAAAAATCTAATTTTTACACGAGGAAGAACAAACACTAAAAGAAATTGTGCAGTTGGCGAAATGTTCACGGTGCGCGATGCAATCCGCTATCAAACGATTCGCGGAGACTGGTACTCACGCAAATAAACCAAAAACCGGCAGAAAACATGTCACTACAAATCGTCAGGACAGGAAACGTATCCGTAACTCTACAAAAAACAGGAAAAATCGTTTCGGAGCCAGCAGCTGCGGCTTTAACTGAAGAGTCTGGGAAGCCGATAAGCGCTCGAACTGCTAGGGGACGGCTTGCAGAAGCAGGCAGGGCTTCAAGGTCATAAAGAAGCCGCGGCTTTCAGGAGAGAACTTTAAAAAACTACTTGGTTGAGCTCTGAGACACCAACATTTCACAGAGGCAGATTGGTCTAACGTCCTGTGGTTATTAAGAAACATTCTGGGAAGTAGTAGGTACACCTATTCGATACGTTAAACAAAATGTTGAGTAAAGTTTGTCCAAACATAATTTATTTATAAATGTGGTAAGATTGACTTATCACTAATTAGTTCATAACAACATTATCTATATTGTATGTATTCGAATATAATCAGTTAAAATTACTTTATAGCGAGCGACATTCATTTCATTCATGTTATCACCGACCTGTTATGTAATTTTAGTTGAGTCTTCTTGTTTGTGGCATACGAGTGTTTAGTGTAAGTTTTGTTCACTGTTTAATCATTTTAACATTTACTTGTTATTAATTGTAAGTACCCATGAAATTAATTGTAAGTATTATTGTCTTTCTATGTAAGTAGAAGGTATAAATTTATATACATTAACCAAAACTAAAGTCATAGAAAATGATTGTCATTGCATGATCATAATTTGCGACTGTTCCATAACTGGACAAGGGTCTCTTCTCACAATATGAAATTGTAGAGGTCATAGTCCACCATTTCTTTCTTTCTTTCTTCCCCAGCAACACATCGTTGATAAACTGATGACTGTGATGTTGCTGATGATAACTGAACATCAGGTGCTTTGTATAAAATAACACCTTTGAGAACAACAAGTGGAACTTTAAACTGTGCAGATTTCCTTGCGATATTTTCCCGAAGCAAAAATCATAAATTATTTTATAGCACATTGTGACTTAAACCCGCACTTAAGTCACAGTTTTCAGTGGCGTAAGTAGCTCATTTTTACATGGCAAATGACGCCAACTTCACGCCGTTCAAAAAT
>DWJQ01000319.1:0-15437 GCA_018248915.1 Hesperia meskei straton | reverse complement strand
GCTAAAAATCCGGGAAAAACATGACCTATAACTTTAACTCCGTAGTGACCTACTACGCACGTGCAAGAATTGAAAATTCAATTGGATACCTAGCTTAGAAACAAGTAGTATAATTATGAACATTTTAAGGGTAAATTTTTATACATTATATTTATTCAATGAATATGAAATACACACTGTGAGAGAATAAATACCACAACGTTAAATAGGTATATACAAAATAAACACTTGAATTGCTTACAGTCTTTACAAATGAATCACAAAGAGCAAGAGACTCTTGATAATACAAAAGAAGTTACAACAACTAAATAACTTAAAAGAACGAATAGCAGAGAATTATTACTTATTTCGATAGAGCAAAATATAGTACCTACCTACTATTTTAACAATTACATCTACTTATTATTTGATTATGTTGAAAATAGAAAACATAGGTAGTTCATTATGCAGTAATGTCATTCTGAATAAGACATTTGCAATTGAAATCTAGTATTGTAATTGGTAAAATTACGTATTCTGGTATTTCCGCCCACTTATTCGACTGTTCGACCTTATTAAAACCAAGTGTGTTGATTCATGATTGGCAGTATTTCAAAAAACAATAGCAAGTCTGTTTTAATTAGAAACTAAGTTAATTTTTGTTACTCACTTACTGCTAAAATTACTTTAGAGCATAGGATGTTCATAGAGTAAACTTTGTACGTCTATTCCCGCGTTCCATTCGTTTTGCCAAGTAATCTCTTTCTTTCAATCAGCATGTCATATTGTTTTTGATGTTTGTTTGAGCCAATGACTTTTACACATCCTTTGACTCCACATCTGCATCATATCTTTAATCGACGCCACGTTAATCGACGCGACGCTACAGCTGTTCGTCATAAATATGTGTTATTCCCAGACTACAACAAAGCCAAAACGAGGATAATGATTTGAGCCTGTTTGGATGTTTATCTGATCCAGATGATCTTCATAACAACTTATCATATTTAGATGGCTGAATTGAAATATTAAATGGATGTATTAGAATCGTTTGCGTGTCTACTGGTAATATACTATGAGCGGTTACCTATTGAAGTCTTGTTATTATCAAAAGAAAGGGCTTTACTAATACATTTCAAATTATGTATTACATACTTTCCAAAGTCCGTCTTATAAGTAGTATTAATTTTTGAGTAAAACTCACCGGCGTCATTAGTTGCGGCGTCGCCAGCGGGCTCGCAAGGCTCGATGTGAAGCTGATGCCGCTGCCGAGATCGAAGTCGCAGATCTTCACGGGGCACAGACTCTCCCGGTTCACACAGAGGATGTTCTCCGGCTTTAGGTCCCTGTGAGCGACTCCCTTGCCGTGCAGGAAGTGCAAGGCGTTGGCGATCTCGCGCACAATCTGTGCGGCTTGCGGCTCTGAGAAATATTGATGCTCCTGTATACGCGAGAGGAGCTGACCGCCGTTGATCTGTAGCAAATGAGAATATGCGGTCATTATGGAGCATATTTATAATGTTAATTGCTTCGCTTAGTCGATTTTTTTTCGTTTCAGAAAAGGCCAAGACACCTTGTTACGTAAATATTTCTTTGTCACTATTATAAACGTTATATTTATTCCAAAATTATGTCATTGTAGTTTTATCCTACCGTTCTAGGGCCGATTAATTCAATAAATTGGTACAAAATTTAAAATGAGTTCAATATTTAAACAAAGTAGGTATCTACCTACTTACTTTGTTATGTCTAACAATTAGTACAAGTCTTACAGTTTATTTACATTGGAATGACTATCACGTCAATCTTACTGACTGTTTGCTTCCGTCCACGACATTGTTCTTTTCTGTTCCGTTTTGTTCAATGTCGTCCTGAATATAAATAAAACTAACTCAAACTATACACTTTTTTCCAAACCTTAAACACGATATTTCCATACCTTTAAACAGTTTAACAACTAGGTATTTGGTTATTAAAGGTGCAAAGTATACAATAAACATCCACGCCTACAAACCTTGAATAGTGTTAACTAGTTTGTTTACGTGGAAAGATAACATATTTATAATGTCAATAAAGTAACCAAATTAGGTTTATTTTTTGGTATCTAATTAATTTAAGCCCCGCGAAGTATGCGTACGTATGTTTTTGATATAATTAACATAAAGAAAAAAACGATCATATCAATCATATTCCTTTAAGTTATTCAAGAACTTTCTAGAATAAAAACATTCAGTACTGCTTTGCCTATATTATATATTATTTTTATAGTAGGTATATTACTGGTTTATTTAAACTTGTGACTAAATTGAAATACACGTCCTACCCAAAATCCTTGATTTTATACGTATCAAATATCAAGTCAATATTATATCATTCATTACGTAACATTAAAAGCCCCATTAGGTACAACTAACGATAAACAAAGTTTTTAATACCAATATCAACATGGTATGAGTAATTTGTGTCAAATTGACATAACATTTGATTCAACAAAACTTAAAATGAACCGTGGAAGTGTAACGAATTCAAATGGAATCAATAAGAAAAATGAATCACTTAAACAACTTAAGACGCAGTAAAATATTTAAAGTACCTATATAAAATGTATTTCTTTATTTCTGATATTGATTTTAGATCTGATTATAAAACAAAATAAGCCAAAGTAAAAAAAGTAAATCCGAATAATGCTCTAACGAACGACGATTCATTATTTAGAGAAGATTATAAAGGTACAATGAACTGAGCATGAAAATTAATACTTAATAGTGACGTAAGATACTAAAGGTAAGTATAAAATAAGTTATTTGAAAACAACGAGAAGGTTGTCTTAGGTTATTCAACGAGCTTTTCAAAGCCTGTGGTTACGATTTACGTATGTATAGCGTATCGTCTTTAGGTAAGAAACCGCAACGTACAGCTACGATTCGACATGTCACATCAATGGACATGACGGAATGATGTAACGTTTGCGCAACGAACCGAGGTCTTAGAAATGATTCAGTACTTGAAATAGACGCAGATCTGATCTAGGCTTACATTAAATAACTCTGATTAAATTATGACGCATAAATAAGTCTGCTTAAGAAAGAATATTACGTGGAAAGTAATATCGAAGTAGATGACACCGGTTCTTAGCATCATAAATGAAGATATTAATTCAAAAGAAAAAGGAAGAGAAAAAGAAGATCAAAAAAGGCAAACACTTCAGCATACGTAAACAATCCCAAAGCTCACCTTTTCAAAGACAAGATAGAACTTGTCTGTGTCCTCGAAGAATTCAATGAGCTGGATTATGTTCGGGTGTCCCTGGCAGTAGTGGAAGGTTTCCACCTCGCGGAACACCCGGGCGCGGGCGTGCCCCGGCACTTTGTCGATGATCTTCACTGCAAACTCCTGCCCCGTGTATATGTTCACGCACGTCTGCACCGAGGCATACGCACCCTCGCCCAATACCTCGCCTGTTAGCTTGTACAGGTCTGTGGACAATGAAATGCATCTATGAATTTACTTTCTTAAAATGAACTTTATATGTGAAATATAGTAAAGTTTAAGAAAACACGAGAAAATTATGTCAATTTTAGGATTAAGCGATACTGTACTTAATTTAATTTAAAGAAAGAAGACGATTATAATAGACCTAAATCTTCTCGTTCACCAAGAACTTTCATGCTAACATCGATAAAAGTAATTTCTAATGTATCTCCAGATTCTTATGTAAATTTTTAAGTAAAAATAGCAGACAACTAGGTCGTAACAATATTGTAAACTTAATTGTTGAGGGACTGTGAGTTAATAAGTTGCTGTCATCTAATATGGGCAGTAAGTATGATGCAAGACATAATCGTGTTTGGCATTGTTTACAAACCATGCCATAGGCACCGTCGTTTCAAATTTAACTTCTCCAGCCCTTTGTTTCATAATGGTTCCATATGTTCTTTCAGTTTGTTTTTCGTATAATCACGCCCCATTACGTTGAAGAATTTATCGCGATAAATTTACATGTGAAAACACGAAATGCGATCTGTTTAAATTGGTTCGTGACCTCGCTTTGATGATAGTGAAAGATTTCAAACAAACTCGTACCATAACCATGTTTTTGTAGGCGTGCTAACAAGGAAACGATTTAGTTTCAATAAATAGTTTTATCACATGTTTACGAATCGTGTAACGCCGAAACCACAGAATAACTGTTCCGGGCTCTGTAAAATATCTGATAACAAACCGACCCAATTTCGTACCAAAATATGAAAAATTTGCTTGATAAGTAATATGTAAAATGTCTGAAGATAAAGCAGATAGCATTTCTTATCCCGTACCTATATAAATATAACAATAACATTGATAATGATTAAGCTTGAAACTACACTTGAAAAATACTAGTTTTTTTCCGACATTTGTAAAGCATGCAGATATGATTAAAGATAAAACTATGATTTGTTAAGTTATTATATATTTTTTACGCAGGAATAAAACCATAAATAGATGTAAAACGAATAGATTTTGGCACTTTGACAGACAGGATATGAAAAATTAAGATTGTCGCGATTGAAATCGTGAAAACTTAACCGATTATTATTTCTGGGTTTAATTTCTGTCTTATCGAATTAGCGTTAGTTTTATCTACTTTATCATCGTGTGTTTTATGCTGAGATAACAAATGAACTAATTTAATTACTGTGCCTCAGTATATAGGTACTTCCCATGAATAAAAATATTTGCGAGATAAATGTAACGCGATAAAAAGACGTTCAGATTGTCATCAGTTTCATAGAATATGGTTGTCATTAGCCTTCAGTATTTGTTACCAGAAGATCACGATTGATAAATTATGGCAATCTGTATTAATTATTCATACTATTTCTTCCATTTTTCCATTTATCCATCCATAAAATTATTATCCATAGTTTATCCATAGTTATGATGGTTTGTTGTATTTAAAAGAAGTAAATTTATTATTAGATTCATACGTTCTATTGTTTGAATCAAAAAAGAACCTTGGAACTAATATATGATAACTCAAGTGCCCTTAATTTAGCGATATCTGCAATGTTATCTTTGCGACACAAATCGATTACTTTCTTTTCAAATTTGCCTATAATATTCGTGTATCGCGTAAAAGTTTTGTGAGCAAATTATCCACTTGATGATTAGTGGTCGCTGTTGCCCACGAACATCAGTAACATCAAAAGCATGTCTAATGCGTTAGACCAAGAAAGCAGAGAGAAGGAAATTCCCAAACTCAAGCAAAAGTGTGGTAGATAACCAGCTGGGCTTCAGGGAGAGATAGCAAAGCCATTGTTATAATAGAGGCTTATCATATTACATGATGTTGAAAATATAATCCTCTTGGGAAGCTTCAGCAATAGGGGGGATTTGGGTTCAGATTTGGGTCTCACGATCTTCTTTATGTAACCATCCAAAAAATACTGTTCATAATAATACTGACCTTGGAAACATGATGTGACCACGGAGCTACCGGAGCGCTTCTTCCTCCGGCGCTTCCTGCGCGCTTCCTCCTTGCGTCGCTGCAGCTCTTCGCTCTCGGGTATGGGCACGGGCGCTGACGCCTCAGGCCCTCGTGGTAACTCGTCGCACTCTCGTTCGCTACCCGACTGACTGCTGCCACGGCCGACGCCTGTGGACAATTTGACAGTAACGTTGTAATGAGGTATTGGCACAAGTGATTTCTGTAGGCTTAATTTTGGGGCTGGTGGTCAATGAAACAGCGTTTATTTTGTTTGGAAATTACTGAGGCCATTTTTGACAGTTGCTAGGCAATTTACTGTAAATTATGATCGAAGTACCTACTACTGAAGATTATGATAGGTTTAGGGAAACTTTTAGTGGGTTTATAAGAAGATAGCAAGCTTGACGGACGTGCTAATAAAATGAATTCAAAACCTAATTATACTATTGAGTATAATCTTCAACTTTAAACACTTAAAATCAGAAAAAACAGAGAATCTATTTTTCTAGTACTCTAATTGCATTAGAAACCTGACCTAAAACGTGTTTTACTTCTGAGTACCTACCAGGTAGATAAGGGCATTAATTTTAACTGTAAATTTAACTTTTGGAAAATTGTACACGACAATAATATACATGTATAATTTTCTACTTGAATTGGAGCTCGAACAAAAATATGAGCAAAATTTTAGTTAGTTGTTCTTAGGCACATCTCTCTACCTGCGTAGAAGTAAACTATGTTTCTGGCATCTGGCATACGAATACAGCTTTCACTGTACCCTTAACCGAGTGTAGCGACTGTATCTATGTTGTCTAGTCTTTGCTGACTATAAAGATGCTACATATCTGATGCTTATGTACTGTAGGAAGGTGGAAAGTACTTCAGTTTCACCATTAGCATATTGCCGCCTTGGCTGTTATTACTTCATTATTAACGTTTAAAAATTTGCTCATTAATTCATCGGTTTCTTTTGGTCTTATAATCTGGACTTTCCTGTCATTCTTTGTCGTCGTCAACTATCTGTTAGAATCTATTGAAGTTAATAGAAGCTAAACATCTTGTGATTTTTTTAGGCAAATTTACGGAAGAAGACCTAGAGGCCGATTTGGCACTTGATAATAGGACATGGGATAGTAGGATATTACTTGAATTATAAAGGTACCAAATTTGGTTGGAAGCAGTTCGTCAGATCCATCACTAACAGGACACAACTTTCAGGTAGGAAGAACATGACAAAGAAAAAGGAGTTTGCACAACATTTTGGAAATCTGGAAATCTGACTGGTAATTACTGATTAGGTTGGACTGGATTTAGTACCTAATTACTGATTAGGTAAATAGGTCGTCTATTGCTTTACTATATTTTACCTACTTTATTTTAGGCGATTAAATAATTGAAATTGATAAGTGGGTAGGGCAGCAAATACGAGTAAGTAGCCAAGTAAAAATTTCAATACTTGGAATCCGAATAGTATCTCTACTTTCAAAATGATGTCTACAATCTACAACATGTTGTTCTACGTTTGTAATTATGTAGTGCGGAAGTTGTTACTTGTTCGTAGCCGTACTTGTACGTACCCGTATTAATTCTATACAAGCGCATTACATATTGCATTGCAAACAATAACTGACCCGTGTCGTTGGCTCTCACTTCGCTTTCGGTGCCAACCCATTGTTGAAACCTTTTCACCGCGTTCGGTGTTTGAATTTGAATTTCATACGCCATTATTGTTCAGAAAAACGCAGCTGGTTCTCGAGCTGAAGAGTTACGCTTCTAGTGTTCGTTAGAGTTGGAATTGTCATCGACAATAATATTATTCTGACGTGAGACGTGACTATGCAAGCTGAGTTGGCAAACAAAGCCGGTTCATCGACCTACATGGCCGCACCCATCGCTGCGTACGCGCCCACGTTACGCGATCATTCGAACTCGACTCTTAGAAACGAGAAGTCCCAAGGGAATCCACTATGAATTGAATGTTATTATCGTCAGCCTTCTCGTATACTTCCATTATATTATATTTATACACTATAATGATGAAATCACTATAGCATTTTGATATGCGATCTTTATGCGATCAACAATAATAAATTACAAAACAGCTGTTTGTTTGCAATGGCGGCTGTCAACGTCAGTTATCGTTTGAAATTCAATCCCTAAAGACGCAAATGCATTGCCATATTGTGCCAAATTATTACACTGTAACAATTTTATCTTTTCATTATTGAATTTATTGTTTAATATTCCAAATAAAATAAATGCCAGCTTGTAGGATTTTATAATCGGATCATGGCTAGCTGTAAACGATCGGCTCACTAAAATATAGGTTCCTATATGAATATGTCCTCAATAAACCAAGTCATTCAGTTACGCGATCACCTTGCGCCATTACATAAAGATGCGATGAAAATATGAAGATGTTGTTATGAAATCGACACATTTAACTTTGACAATAACTCATTAGCAAGCGGTGAACAAACTCATAAAATGCATTAACTGAACTTTGGGCAGCAATGTAACAATAGGACAGAGAGAAAGATACTTCATCACTTGAGAAGTGCTAAGTAGACGTCTGAGTACCTACGTCGCTGAACTATGAGCTACACCGTACAAGTTGAGGTACGTGATTTAACGCCTTCCTTATTTTGAGACGATATTATATATGTAGGTTCCTTTGAATGTGAACATAATAAAGGTACCTACATATATCTATCTAGTTGCAGACGTTACAGTCACGAATTGCTTACTATTGCTGAATGTACATATTTTGAAGAAAACAGATAAAATCAATAGGTAATTATTATGCAAATTTGAAATAACTGCGACTACAGTGATAAATATTTGATTATGAAAATTAGTTCGGCCTGATGTTTTAATTTTAAATTTTAACTAGCTCATTTAACGACACGAAGTTACAAACGCTGTTATTACGTTTAATTGTTTCTAATTGTTACCATAATCGGAGCTAGAGGTCTACGGCCAGTGGAGGACATTAATAATTTACTCTGCCAGTTAGCGAGTTACCATGAACTGGAGATCACTATCTAACCGGCTATTATCACGTAACTGAGAAGCGTCAGGTTTACAAAACAATTACTAGTCGATTTCGTTTTACTTTTATTGCTCCGATTTATCAATACTTTAAAACTAACTAATCGCTATCATTATGCAAGATTTTGGGAAAAGCTAAACAGGCAATGATAACTTTGTAATCTGCAGATTTCCAACTCGATATACTTAGGATGTATTTCTATAGAATGACTTTATTCTATAATTTATACACCCAGCTAAGGTCTCTTATTATGCTTTGCAGTAGCGATTGAACCAATAATAATCTTACTATTTTACTTAGTGTGCCCAGCCATTATAAAAATACCTACAACGTCGCTTTTAATATTTATAAATACGCCGGCGTTTTATTTACAACTCCTTCCACAAATGATTATGTATATGACGTTGTAGACAGAAGTAGTACTCATTATGTAGATTTAATATTAGACCACTAAGCTCGGAATATCTTGTCTTTCGAGAATTACTGAATTTTAATTATTTCACATGCTCCACGCCAGCCATATTATATTGATATGATGAGGAGCCTTGTAAATTTCCGTTTTAGACAGCTATTGGTCTTAAATTTCAATTGGACCAAGTTATCTCATAACAGCTACCATAACAGAAGTTCAGTGAAACTATTAGCTATTAATTACACGCGACGACCTCGTAGGAGGTACTCGTCGTACAGTAGACAACACGCTATGTTGTGCCATCTCAGAATTTACAAACATTTAATGTTCTCAAAGAGATATAAGGTCGAAAATCCCACGGATCGGCATAGATTGCTCATGCCTACTTATGAAACTAGATCTCAAGCTTCTCAAGATAATTTGACCAATCGCTTAGTGTAATAAGGACCAAAATTCCATGAATTCGACAATGGGTTGTTGTATTGCTAATGGTATAGCGTTCGTACAAAACACAGGATATACGAATAGCAAAGCAACAGCAAATGCGCAGTAATGTAGCGATTGTAACAATCGGACCAGAGGCACACCCACTCAGACAATCACTCGTTTCAACATAGAAGTTTCCTGTTTTTAGTCAGTATAGATATAAATACCAATAAACCGCATGTATAGGCTGTAGGTATATCTAGACAATAACATTGACCAACGTTTACTATACACCGATATAGTATTTGCAAAAGTTGGCAAAAACAAAGAAATTGCAGCAAACCCAAACAATGATAACCGATTTACTGTGAGTCACTGTCTGACATACACAAATACTGAAGGCTCCACCCACGATTCGTCTCGGAGAAACTAAAGCATGTTTATTCGCGAAACCTTTACGACTCCACCGAAGAATAATTAAAAAAAAGGGAAATTCAAAGATAAAATGCTTGAATCATTAAAATAAATTCATTTTCATCACAGATAATTACGACAGATGATAAACCGTTATACCTATTGTTGATTTCTAGAATTTTTACGATATTTAAATTTAATTGCAAATGGCAAGTGATTTGAAACGAAACAATAGTTTTCGCATAACAATTAATTATAGGCCACGGCAGAAAAAACAACAATAGGTAAAAACGATAAATTGCTACCAACGCCGTATAGGAGCGAAGTAGATTGTTCCAGATATCCATCAATTGGTAGTCATTAAGCATTTTAACCAGTACATGAACAAGGATTGTTGAAAGACACGTGTGCGTCTCGTGACATGGCAAACGTGGCACCACGTGGCAGATTCGGACGATACGCAGTGAGTATTACGTAAACCTATCAACCAAAACTCAATACAACAAAACAACCACATTTCAACAAACGCTGTAACAGATTCCGTTGTAAATGTTGGCACTTGATTACTAGGCCAGTCCAATGATTGATGGCTCACATCTGCTGACAAATTTTTAGAAAGACCAAAATAGTCTGAAAAGCCGAATAAAATTGCGTGTTCTAAATAACTAACTTAAATAAGTAATTAAGAGAAGCATGGAAAACAATTTTGACTCATACGTGGCCGTTACTAAGCTGAATTAACACGCAAATCAGCGATTACGTATTCCGATATACATATGCCTCTACATTTATAAATGTCTTAACTGTGAATAAGTATCAATAAAATCAATTTGCTTATGCTGAAAATGTCGCTATGACATTGTGCCCTCGGCTTAGAGGTTTCTACTTTCTAATCTGGCTGGCATTAACGCCTGACCATGACTGCACTCTCTCGTTTGCCGATCACGGACCAATACTTTTGCTGCCTACCCTCAGGCAGCAAAAAAGCTTTCTAACTATATGCAAATTACTGCCCTTACCGTGTACATTACACAACATAGTTTAAACCGTTGAGGTATTATGTACTACAACACTGTTTTATTTGGTATTATGAAATCATCCTACTACTATTATAAAGGCGAAAGTTTGTAAGTATGGATGTATGGATGTTTGTTACTCTTTCACGCAAAAACTACTGAACCGATTTTCATGAAATTTGGCACACACATAGAGGGCAACTTAGATTAACATATAGGATATTTTTATCCCAGAAATCCCGCGGGATCGGAATTTACGCGGGAAAACCTTCTTCGCGTATGGGGTATAAATAGCTTCTAAACAAACATTAATATAAAACTAACAAGTCTGTCTTCCCGGAAATCCCGCGGGATCTGGAGTTACGCGGAATAAACTCCTGCGCGTAGTTGCGGGCTTAAATTTTTATGCGACCTTTACTAGGAGATTGAGGAAGTTTTGAAGCAACATATAGGGTACTGTTTATCCCTGAATTCCCGCGGGATTAGGATTCACGCGGTAAAAACTCATACCCGGGAATGAGGTCGTGGGTTCAGATGTTTATGGGACTTTCAGTGGGAGGTAGAGGACATAACGGATTTTTGTACGGTTATGACTAAAACGTAGTAAAAAATCAACTGTTCTTAAGATGTATGGAGTGTGTCTTAATATGTGTGGGGTCGGGATTAACGCAGGAATAACTTTGTTTGTGACACACTGAGTTCCACGCGGGCGGAGCCGCGGGCAACAGCTAGTTACATTATAAATATGGAATTTTTAATTTTTTACTCAATATAACCATACCACAACAATATGTAATGTGTTCGAACGTCTGTTATGTACGTATGTAGCTATAATATAGATTTTATTTATTTACAAATTATTGCAAAGCCTTCCAGATTACATAATAAAAAGTTACATTTCAGTACGGAGTTCCTCGGGCGATATCGGCGTCAATCAATCACTCATTTAAGCACCGAGAGATAAATAAAAATGTTTGCTTCATCTTTCGTCTCCATAACCACTTTGTCCATTACTTTTTAAATGAAATGAAATGAGGAACAAAAAATACTGAACGTTATTAATGATGCATAAAGTGAGTGCAATTCGATATCATTTTACACACATACAAAATTGTTTATTACGCAACTTAGGTAATATTTCTTCCATGTTTTAATTATGTATGTATGTTAATATCCTATGTTCGCCTCAAGCAGCAAGTCTTCCAATCGTAAGTAACATACTAAGAATTATGATACATGATGGATACCTTTTTAAACTGCATTTCTGAAAGATAAAATGCAATTATAAAACGAATCCCTTTATTTTTTTATTCTCATTAATAACGCAAAAGGATGTTCATGTCAATGACTTTTCAACTTTCATCACTAATGATATTTTTATCGGATTCATTTTCATAATTTTTGAAATAACTGTTTGGAAAGTTCAGTTTTGATATTTTAAATGTAAATCTCATAGGTAAAATAATTCTAATAATCACTTGCGTCTAAAACAACAACGCCATTTATCAGCGTGTCTTATGTCTTATAATGAGTACAACTCAATCAGTCGTTCAAGCTATTGTATTGCAAATTAGTGTGCTAAATGCAGTTGACATATAAAACTAACTCGATGGTATTAAAATATTGTAATCCGTTTTTTCCGTCACAAGACGAGACTGGCTTCTCAATGCCGCATTACATTAATGCATTCGATTAAAAACTAAATCTCGGTGACCATAGGAAATAGGGAAACCAATACGGCAGATAAGATTTTTATAATGATTATATTCCAATATTATATAAACCCTAAATTATTAAAGTAAAGAAATTGATTACGAATTCTCTATTAGTTAATGAAAAGTTTAGATAATGTCAAGCAAAAAGGCTGAATAAACATGGGTTAAGTTAAGACAGATATGTAGGTACACGTTCACATTACTTTGATTAGTACAAAATGCTATTTATTTACCTGTATATCAATACCAAACAATAATGAAAACTTCTCATTTCGAATCAATATTCACAGACTAATAATAACATAGCACTATAATTCACAGACGATACACACACACAAACTTCTAATAGCAATAATAAAGTGGCCGTTGCCGAAATTATTAGTAAATAACGAAATAGCGTAAAGGGTTTGTAAGACGATCCGGCGCGAATACGCGCGTGTTTTGAGCAAATCTGCTGTAAAGAAAGATGTGCGCCCACGCATTCGGCGAGCTATTACTAGAACCGATTTTGATGTCGCCGGCCCTGTGGGCAAGGTTAACTGGAAATGCAGTTAGAAAAGTATTTTGACAAAATATTTTGCAAAATATTTGTGCTAGGAAATTTCAAACTTTAGAACGAACGTAATCTTTTCAACGCCTATAACTAAATCACATTGTATGAAGGAAAGTTCATTTTGTTTCACAAAACAATTTTTTACTATTATTTTCTAGAAATAAGTAAGGCTGCATTCTGGTTACCCCGTTATACAGGAAAACGTGCACCAATTTTGTATTGTTCTTTTAATATATCCTGAAACGTATTTCATATTTTATGGTCACAAATAATGGTAGATATACATAAAAGTTTTAGGTTACTTTTATGTGTAGCGTGTTTTATTTATTCCCTATAAATAGTTATTTTCTACATCATCGCCCATCTAAATATACCTAAATGTTTATCGCAAAATCCTATTTGAATTTTGCAATAGAGCACTATAAAATTCAATCATAAAAGTATTTTAGATTAAGCTGGTACATATGCGCACCGCAAAAGTATTGCGTAACTCTATAATATACTCACCTTATAAAAGGTTTTCTTTAAGGTCAAAAGTGAAAGAAATATAGAACTAACAACGTCCTGCTTATTTAGGCACAATGCGCTCAAGGACTAATTTATGAAATTCAAATTAGTTTGTTAGTTTTATCTACTGATCAAGTTCTCGAATAATTTGAAATCACTAACCGGAGCAACCAATACTAAACTGAATGTAAATAGAACAGTATTTAGACTATCTTCGAAGCAAAGGTTTTTAATATATGTAGAGCTGTGTTCGTCCTTCAGCTATAAATAAAATCATTCGAGGAAAGGAGTTATGAATTCAGTTATTTTTTTACTTTTAAAAGGTGCAATTGTAACTCTGAGTGAGTAAGATAAATCTAGGGAGATAAAATTTTGCAGTAGTTTCTAACATAACAAGTTTAGCAAGTTTTTTAATTTTAATAGCGAGCAAAAACAGTCGAACCGATACTGCGGTCACCTTCACCCATTGACATATAACACAAAAGAAAACTAATAACTACGTTGTCGGCGTAGAATTAAGTGAGAAGAAAGAAGTAGGTACTTTTAATATTTCTAGTAGACTTTAAAAAAAGATACCTCATATTTTTTTGTGTTACTCATATTTTTTTACAGGTCAAAATAATGGATGAAACCTTTTTTTATCGGAAAGTTAATGCTTCACGTCTGGTGCCCAAAGAGTGATTCTGACTCTACCTACTCTACTTATCAATTTTGAAGTTGATTATTTATTTTTGTGTTTTTTTTTGTTTTATATGACATTTGGCCATTTTTCTTGCTGAAAGAAAAAAGTTCAGATCATAAGTATTAGATTGCATTGCTATCGCTGAAATTTTTTTTGATCAGTAAAAATCTGTAAGGGTCAATTTGCATGTTGTTGTAACATTTATATAAATAATAATTGGGCGTTAAGAACTCCGAAAGTATGAATTTATTGAGATCACTGTGAAGGTCAATTTGTACAGCAAGAGTCGTTTGAGCGAATGTTCAGTCAAATTCACTTAACTAGATTGATGAGATGACAAATACATCATCCAGTATGATATGGTAATACAGTATACACGTTTTGTAACGCTAGTAAGAATATGCATAGTTGTGTAAAATGTAATGATATGCCATAAAATATTTTTTTTTTATGGAATTAAGTTAGCAAACAAGCATGCAGCACCACCCTTCCGCTGCCGCCCATAACAACTGTGACCGACCTAATAAACAGAAAATTTATTTTTACTTAAAAATTATAGTTTCAGTATTTGATAATCAAAAATAAATTCTCTTCTCAATAAACAAGGTATATATTTCATTAGAAGGTGTTGAATCGATTTAGACCTTTTAATAATAATTTAGTTCTGCATTGTACTTTAATATCATCTGCATGCATCAATGTCGATGAAAAATAATTTGGGTAGGCACTTCCTAATTTGCAACATGTACCATAATTTATTGTCATGTTTATTGAATCGTCATAATTTTTATCTTTAATATCTTCAGTAAACACAATAGCTAGCTAATTTGTGATGTAATATGAAATCTAATTTTTAGCGTTCTATAACAAAGTAAACGGTGTGCGTAAGGACCGCGACGTCCGCGACTGATGTAATAGTTTGTTCATTGTCGGGACGAGACGCGAAAGTTGTTCGGCCGGTCGCTGGTGACGTGCGTGACCGAAGATGCCGTGGCCAGTGAAGAAGGTGAACGTCGCATCGTCCGGTTAGCATCATCGTGTTATTCCCGTTGGCTTTAAAGCACTTCTATGTCAATGGTACAAGTTGAAAAAAGAAAGGTTATAGTAAAAAACCAGCCAAGTGCGAGTTGGACTCGTGCACGAAGGGTTCCGTACCATTATGTATAAAACGCCAAAAAAATCTGGTCTGTTGTATAAAAGCCTCACTTAAATAT
>DWJQ01000318.1:0-15447 GCA_018248915.1 Hesperia meskei straton | reverse complement strand
AGAAAATTGAGGAACAATTTTTGACAAGTGCCCGCTAAGCCCGCTATGCCGTCTAAAAATTGGTTTCGTCTATCTATGTCGCTCTGCCATACGCGTATCATATGTTTTGCTCTTTCGCATTTCCAATCTATCTAAACGTCAGTGTATGCTACATCTATGCACGGCACGGTCGTAGGGCACGCTGCACTTATAGTTGGCACGCTCTGAGCGGCCCCGGGCTTCGGACCATGAATAAGTTGCGGGACCAGCCGGTCTAATGGTACGAGGTTTCGTGTGAATATTTGTGGCGTTATTTCACCGAACGTTCCACTTTGAGTTTTATCCATGCGCACGGATACTCATAGATGAGTGGGTCACAACCACGCCTCGGTGAATATTGATTACAAGTGCAATTTAATTGCGGTAAACCGACAGTTTGAAAACAACATCTTTTCGTAAAACTAAGTAACTTCACTTCTTGAAGTTATTATTGTTGGAATTGCTCCGTTGTTAGTATCGTACTGTACAGGAATTCTCTAACCAGTACCGTACTAATTGCAGAACATCACGCCATTTCTGGTGATGTTTCACTGTCTAATGTGAGTCACTGCGGTTTTGCACTGTTATCTTAATCATCTAAACAAAGTATAACAGTGGTAATAATTGCGCAGCGCTGCACAGTGCAGAAGGCATTCTGTGCACAGCGCCAGATAAACGCTAACAGATAACAGAGCCATCTGTTTGTTTGTCTAATTTCCGTGTGCGCACTTCGTTATTAATGATAATTTATTTCGATATTGGTAATACCAATTTAAAGTTTCTAAGGTGTGTTACTATGTTTATTTCATAGGTACATAACCGATAAAGAAATTTTGAAAGTAACTGTGCCTAGTAAATAAAAAGAAACTGAGAACACACGAGATGTTCATTGTTTCAGGATCGTAGAAGGGAATACGTGACTACCCAAGAATTAAAGAATCCATGAACAACACACCTCAATGCACGATAGAACCTTCTGGTCGCCAAGCGAGACCTGTGCTCAGAAGTGGGCGTTAAATAAGCGAATATATAAATAATCCTCGACACAATGAATCGTGAGCATTTGTGGAACATTTTGAAAACTCTAATATTTATAGAGAAGTAATTTAATCAAATAAATTAACTCGTCAAGCACCAACCAATCGTCGATCAGTTTATAGAACATATTTTATTTTGAATGATACTGTCTGAATTTACCTTTAAATCCCAAAATTGCAGTTGAACTGAATCTGGTAAGTGCCCGCATAACATGAAGTATCGTCGGTGTACCCAGTAAGTCGTCTGAAAAACGGTGGCAATGCTCCATTTCCCGCGAGGTCTTTAATACTCCTTAACTGCGTTCACGCGGTGTTGAACCTCAGCCGACTGCCAAATCGGACTAATACCAGCCACTATTTTTCTCTCACAGAGGAAAAAATAAATGGTTATTGTAGTTTTTGCACCGCTGCGTCCGGGCAGCTTTATCTTAATTGCTCTGTTTCTAATTGATGGCCCTTTTTCCGTCCAAATTTTAAACAGTATTTTTAACCCTATCTCGAATATGAAAAGAATATGGATATAATTACTGTGTTATGTGAGTACCTGCAGCGCTTTTAAGTACAGAAGAGATAACAGTTTTTGTGTATTCGATGGATGGAATAGCGGTAGAGATCCTGCCAACTTATTGCCTTAGGTAAACTGACTATTGGTCAACAAAATAATAATGTGTAAAATAGCTATAAGTTTTCCTACGAAATAAAAATAAAATAAAAAAACGGCATAAACAGCACACATAAGACAATCTCCATTACCCTAGAACAAACATTTATGTTCCCTATAGGTAAATGACTGCGCCACCCGAGATTTAAACACAATACTTTTCAGCAATAGCGACTACCGAATATGTTAAGTCATCCTTCGCTTATTTATGTGCGTGAATGCTCACTGCCATCATACACATCAGCATTTGAATAGACGCATGCTAAACATGTTCACTCCGCATAAAACTTTACCTAATAACATGCCGACATAACCAGACTACTCTCAATCAAGCCACAAGCAAAACTTTTTGATTGCGATTAAAGTTCCACAAACCAATATCATCACATGAAGCCACCCTGCGTCTTTCTTATCGAGGTGAGCAAAAGGTAATATGACTCTTATAGTGTCCGGCTAAAAGGTTGAAAGTCGATTATTTCAAGCAATCAATGGGATATATGGAAAATAGATATCACTGGGATATACGCTAGACACTGGTACACTCCAAACTGTCTAGAACATATGAGGAATGCGATGCTTTAAAAGAGATTCGAGTTGATTTTAATGTGAAAGAGTTGAGTAATGGCCAGTGAGGTTGTTATAGAGCGTGAAGTTGGGGCCATCAGGCCAATATTTTATACGTGTAGAAGTGGTAATATAGCTCGTGCATCTGCCAATTTTACTGCTTAATAGTACTCTCAACATATTTTGATACCTCACATAATATACCTCTAATGATTCCGCAGGTATGTGTTAAGTGTAAGTTTTATAAACAGGAACATAATATAATTATGTAGGTGGTAGATGCACCGACAACAAAACAAGTCTTGTTTTGATCAAGATTATACCATTCGCAGGTTAACGAATCGGTCAGGTCGAGGCTAGGAATACATGAATACGCGATTTGCACTGAATACACTATGTTGTCGTTATACATTATTTATCCGGTAACTAATGTGTTCGTAAACAGTATTGATAGTCAGTGCGGTTTGAGTATTTACATACTGTTCGGCTAGGCCCTATCCTTCTTAAATCAACGATTTTTTACATGTTTGTGATGTTTTCTGTCGCTTTGTTAAAAAATAATATCGAGTTAAAAAATAATGTGTTGCTGTTGTACCAGAACAGGTATAAAATGATAAGAAGAATACCTACAGAAGTTGAAAAAAACAGAGGATATACATAATTTGGGAGCCCTAGGTAATTGTAGAACAGTGACAGGCCAGAAATAGCTGTCGAGACGCGAGTAGAGCCGAACTGTACGTCGACACTTTTAATGAATGCGCACGAAGCACACCATGACTGATTACATCAAACAACGCCCGAAAGGAGATGTTTCAAAATGTATGGAGCCCCGGCCACCACTTTGTACACTATACTCAAAAATGGAGAAACACATTTAAAACAATTTTTAATCATCCAATTCCTTTAAATTGCCTTAGTTTGGTGGTATAACACAAAATATACACTTAAAATTGCAACACAAAAACAAAAATCTGTCATGGCGGTAAGCTGTCATCACATGTCACGTTGGTTGATTTGATTGAAGTTTGACATTATGTACGTACATTTCTGTCATATTATAGTGACAGTAGACAGTTCATGATCTATGATCAATGACAAATTGGCAAGACGCCATGTTGAAACTTGATGTTGATGTTGAACTTGACTACTTTTTATCTCGGATTTCCCCCGGGATCGGAATTCACTCGGGAAAAACTTCCATGCACGAACGAAGTTGCGGGCGACAGTAAGTAGGTCCTTAATAATGTCCTAATGAGGCTATGCTAATGATCACAACAGAATTATAAATAAGTGATAATTCTTAATAAGCATAGGTGGAATGTTATTTGTGATTAATTTAATGTTTGTTTTTCGACACTGACAAATACTATTGGTTGTACTAGACTACATCACAATGTAGATCGGTAACATTTTGATTGAACTCACATTGCATTCATCGAAACATCTAAACAAAATACCAACTGAACATAAATCTTATTTAAACATACTTACTGGGTATTCGATTCTAGAATTCCCATTACTTATTTAACTTTTGCGGCAATTTTAAGTGTCTTAATTTAAAAAATAACACAGCTTTTTTGGAATTACTTATTTTATTTACTAACCTTTGATCCACCAATCACACAAATCGCAAAAACGAACTAGAACGCTCAGAACGCTAAAAACGACACTGACACGATATTGGAACGTAAGGCAAACGTCATCTTTCACCTGTCATCTGCCATCTGTCATCTGTCAACAATCATCCTGTCAATTTATCCTCCACTTTATTGTAGTTAAATCATGACCACGTTACATAGAACAAGTTGAAATACCTATTGGTATACAAACTAAATAAGCGCTAAACTAAAGAAGCGCTCATAGCCCGGCGGCTCGCGTCGATCCTAAGCGATCGACAAAGTTAAGCAACAGTGGGCGCGCTCGGTAGTCAGATGGGTGACCGCTAGTGGCAAAAATTTCTTGATTGATTGATAGCAGTCGTTTAGCCATGTCGGAGGCCTTCGGGCGGCTTGAAAACTTTCGACACTGGGTTGGCCACTAACCCCTCCACCAATCCGCATTGGAGCAGCGTGGTGGAGTATGCTGTAGGCCCCCTCAGTAATGAGGGAAGACCCATGCTCAGTAGTGGGCCATTAGTGGGTTGTAGCTTAGCTTTTATACAAACTAAATATTATGCACCTATTTAATATTCAACTTTAAAATCATGTAATAATTTAATATAGCAACACTCATACAGGTAATTTGGTGTTAATATTATCTAAGATATTTAAAACGTTGTAAAATATGTTATTTTTAGAAGAAAATGAGATCAAAAGCGGCCAGTTTGTACGCGACAAGCTAATGAAAAAGTTTAGATTGACGATAAACCGAGTTCTAAAGAAACTACCTACATACTGAGTGTCGACGCTCGTATAATGAGTACTAGGAATGGTGAAAAAATGAATTTTAACTGTGAGAATTTTGCTACCGTACACTTCTTATAAATAAATTTTTTTGAGGTTTGGTATTTCCTACATTTAAGTAACATACCTGAAGTATGTTGAGTTATGTGGTGTTTTAGACTTTTTAAGGTACCTATACGTACGCAATGAAAATGTTGTAGGTAATTCATAGTTTATTTTAGAATAATATGAATTGATTTTTAATAAGTTGTTTTGTTGTTTACCTGGATTTAAACTTTTAGGACCTAAGAATGGAGTGTTCTCTACCTACTTGCTCTTATTTAAATATTTTTCTCTTATTCTCACTATTTTATATAAATGTAATTGGTAGCTTAAATTAACATCAACAACAACATCACAACCTATCATAGCCACTATTGAGCACGGTTCTCTTCTCGTCTACTTCATGAGGTGGTTAAGGCTTATAATTCACCACGTTGGTCAAGTGTGCATTGGCAGATTTCACACACCTATAAGTTTTATGGACTATCCGGTATCCAGATTTCTTAACGATGTTTTCCTACGCCGTTGTAGCGAGTGATATTTGAATGCTTAATCGCACATAATTCGGAATCGCTAGAAGTGCGTGATTACATATTACAGCTCCACCGCACCGGTAACTTAGGTAAATATTTGACTTTAAATCATTGGAATAATAAGGAATGAACTCAATGAATGGGACGAAACTGCAACATTATCTAAATTTATACCTTTCTTTTTAGGATGACAATGCTATTCGTAAAAAAATCCATTTAGGGCCAATAAAACGGTATTATAATTAATGTTTACTTATCCAGTAATATATAACATTTAAACTTATCCTCGTCTTCACTTAACCATTCATCTCAACCAAACAACATTTTTGTTACCAAACACTTGCAATTTTAACATTAGCGTCATACAAATTGTATTGTTTATTCGTATGACAAATGACAATCTAAATACGGGTCGCAATTTAAGCCAGGGCGGAATTGCGGCACAGGTATACGATAAACCACTCGGGTCATAGGAAGTCAATAAAATAATAGTCGGGAACGCCACACAATAGTACCGCGGTGTGCAAACAATGAAGATCATAAACTATCTTAGGGCCGATTTAAACTGGCTACACCAATGTACGAGCAAATACTGCTGAGCTTGTTATAGCTTAATGATGTGTATTAAATGATATATTCTATTATGAGCATTAATGATCTTCATCATGGCATATTCAACGATAGGTAGGTATAAGCATACATAGATAAGAATAGCGAGAAGTCTTTAAAATACACTTCATTAAAATTATGTAGCAAGATATGTCAAACAAATACATGTCATTAATTAAATGTAAATAATCAAAAATGGTTCATTTAAGATGAACTTATATTTCTTACAAAAGTTTTGAACGGTTTGTTTAATAGATTGTAATTATTGAATCAGGTTTATAATAAATCTGGAAAAAGTAGTCGAAATCAGATGTCAGTAAAGATACAAGTTTATTAAAGTTATAGAGAAAGACTAAAGGACAATTAGGTACCTACAACACAATAGTAATAAAATCAACGTTCGCAATGTACACAATGTAATGCAATTAGCATTACATTAAAACAATTTATATTACCCATATTATACATATTTGAGTTACGTACATATTTTAATAGAATAATACTTTTATTAACAATTTCTATACATTTCAAGTCGCGCTGCTAACGCGAGCCACTTATAGAATTAAATTCTATTGGTGAATTAATTCCGCACACCGCAATCTGAACCGAGTCACCGGCAAGGCACACGCTGTCCTCCTATTAGCTAGCTTTCAATTTCAAGCAGTCTCAGTTGTCCCTTCGATTGCACTGCAACATATGAATGAGACCGCGCTATTCAGATCCCGACCAACTGACAGATGTATTCGTTCCCATGTAGGTTCCACACAAGTGGTGAGACTTTGTCACATGGCATGCACTTGAATAGATACATCCCGATACAAAGAAATCGTCATCTAAAATTGACTTTATATAGCATATTACTCGAGAATAAATACATCAGCCGGAACGCTTTAAAATTACAATCGTGACTCTCGTCCGTAGATGTTGAAAGCTCAGGGCAATGTTTTATTTAAAGCTAAGGCGCGAGACCCATAAATCATTTACTGTCTTTCGTTGCGATTGTTCGATTATATTTTAAAGAATAAATCGTAACAGAATACAAACCTAATTGCACGAGTCAGTGAAGTCATCGTCATCAATTCAAAACATGTTGGGAGTTTGTTTAAAAATTGTGCCAGAAAAAAGTAGGTAGGTACGACGGTACATTTTACACTCTTAAATAAGATGTGAAAATATTTTCAACGAATTAATTATAATGGGCTCCAACATAATTAATCTCATTTGTTGTGCCGCGTTATTACCATTGGAATTAGGTAAAACTGGTTCAACATTGACAAGAAGTTGATTTTTAATAATTCCAGTTTCGAAATCGGATTCAGCGAAGTGCCAAAGCTGACGCGCAAACAATTGCCTTAATAATTACAGCGTCAGCAAAACATGTATAAATTTACAAGTATATTCATTAATGATATTATGTTAAACTTTTGAAATTAATTGCTGAATAAATTTTGTAATTAATCGCGACGGCGATTTTATGAACCATGGTGTTTGTAAGATTAATGAAGAATAATATTTCATTAATTGACCGTATTAATTTGAGGTTTTCTTAACTTATTAAGTTAGCGTTGAAATGAGATATTAGTTGTTGGTTGGCGTGAGAGATAAGTTACAGAAAATAAATATATCTATATATTTTCATTCATTCAGTCAGAGGCGAAACATATACATATAGATAATATTGTGTCATTTGGTCACCTGTTACTACAAAGGACAGTGATACTCAAAGACAATCTGTGATAAGCTAAAAATGTTTATTAATTATTGTATACCGTACGTAAGCTTAATGTCTTCATCAATAACTGATAATTTATGTACGGCACGATCGGTACAAGACGAAATTGCGGCCGCCGGCTTCCCTTTGTAATCAGTGCAGAATTATAAAGCCATTGCAACACCGCGGGGTCTGTTCCTTGAGTTATTAACAAACTTATGTCTCAATGAAATGTATCGAACACTTTTCAATCGAAATATGCTTCCATACTCTTCCACGAATCAACGGCCAAAGGGAAGTACCAATTATTTTTATTAAACGTGAGCCGTGTTGCACTTTGTCACACCTAAACATACAACAATAAACTTAAGATCGAATACGATAAAGATCAAAGTAATACAACATGCCAGCACAATTAGACCATTAACGATCGCTGATGTGGTTCATAAACGAAATAATAATAATATCTATAAAACACTTCAGCCTTCAACCTCCCACTGAAAGACTGTTAGAACAGATGTACGGCTGTGCCCCGATATTTATACACACGAAATAGATGGATGCGTATCATTAACCAAACCATCGGGCTTACCTCTTGTTTACGATAGATAAGGTTGAAGCACTTGAGATTTCGGTGGCTATTTTAAACGAGGTCTTTTATTAGTTTTAAAAAAGGCCGTTTAGATTAGAACGGGCGTTAGAGTTAGTGGCTTATTGGTATTTGAAATATTGGGTGGGAGTAATGGCACTCCTACGATGTATTAATAGCTGCCGTATGAAGTATCGCTTGCTGCACGACATAATATCTTCTGAATTGACTCCCGTTATTTAGACTCTTGCACTTACTTTCTAGTTTTAGAGACTTTTAATATTTTAAACTATAAAGTGTTACCTATATGTATATTTATTGAATCTATTGAATGTGGGTGTTTTTCGTTTGTAAGTATAGGATTTTAACAAACTTTTTATTATTTTCATTTAGAACTATTAACATATTATTTTGTCGTAGGTACCTAAAAGTTAATTGAATTTATTTGTCATAATTTTTTGATAATTTCCCTTTTTTATTAATCATTTCAATTCTGCAATTACCTACGTGAAAGAATTCAAAATGATAACAAATTCGGTTAATACACACACACACACATTCACATACACATTTTAGATCAAGATAATATTTAAATTCGAATTGCTTTAAGATCATTTCTAATTGACTGATAACAACTTCGATCGATCGTCCTTAAGTGCAGCGATCGATGGTCGTTTTATCTTAACTTTAAATGTACCAACGATCAAATATCTAAGTAATATGCAACCGATGCAGAAATAAATCGGAACCAGTTCGTAATATCTTCATCAAGAGGTGTGTTCGATCGATTATGCCGGGGCAGTGTTCATTACATCCCAATACTTGTGCATGTATCTGTGTGTGTTATGTTTCATCCTTTGATCGTTATAAGGACCGCTCTCATGACTGTTAACATGGCCGATGCAGCAATGAAAAAAGGCGCATGAAAGAATACAACGAGATTTGTCATGTCTTTTAAAATAAAATAAAGGGATTTTTGAGTTTAATATTTAAGGAGATGTTTAAAGTATTTTTAATTGGCATGAATGGTGTTTGTGGCTTTGCATTAGTAAGGTGTCTTCCAAATTAAATTAAATTAAATTCTTAACTGACATAAAATTGGGCTATGAAAACGATTTTTTTTTATTAAATAAATTACAAAAGCTTTCAAAAGTCTTGTTACTATTGTTACAAACACTTAGGTAACAATTTTCTGTTCAGCTATGATTAAATTAACGGTTTTTGTAACATACCTAGTACTTTGAATATAAGTATTGTATTCAACCAATCATGGCCAATGGATGAAAATAAAAAAATATATATTACAAGTAAAGATCCATTTGCTCTTAACCGAAATATGATAGCTTACTCGTCGCTTACCTACTCATCGCTGGCATTTTAGTCCTCTCCCAGATCTTCAGATAAAGAGTAAAAATTACACCGTTTTAAAGCATTTCTCTCACTGGCGCAGTTTGTCATTTAGCGCGCCCTTATCGATGCCAGCGCCAGATAGCTCGTGTTTATGTCGCTTAAATTAAATCGCTCGCGTTCATTATTGTGACACTTCTTTTTATATGTCCTCGAATTTATTCCCTCAAATTACACATACCCTTGTCCCGCACAAACATTCACCGCCCGTTGTTTACTCTGCGCCGTTTGTTTAGTTGTTTTGATCATTATTTACAAGTCTATCGTTGCAGAATAAGAATCGATTCGAACGATCGTAGTCGAACAAACGTGTGGGCAATAACAACAAATAAACTGGACGCAACGCCTACGGAATCAAGCGAGGTGTAATAAAATTATATTCTCATAAAAATCAATATAAACACCATAACATTCTATAAACGCCGACACGATTTAACTTAACGTCTTCATTAGGCCGGGCACGACCTACCGATTGCGGGAACTCGATGCAATTTTCGTATCGAGTCGAGTCGTAGTCGAGTCCGTAATTTGCGTTGTTCGGTCCCGATTTGTCGGCCGGCCACAATTCTGAAAGCCTCTCCCGACAATTTCTGCGTCGTCTCGTTGGGCAATTTTCGAACGAACGATTCGCGCACCGCGATGCGAACTGCTCGAGACCCACATCGTAATTGAGGTTTAAGGCAGGTCGTAATTTTAAAATTACGTCGATTGAGTGTTCACCTCTTATTGTATACTCGCAGCGATGAACTTAAAAGCCTTTTAGACTTGTGATTCATGTCAACGCGAACGATTTGTTAAATTGTATTAAAACAATAAAATTTAACTTTATTTTTTAATACAATCTTTTTTTTATGAATGGTTGTATCTATTACCAACAGGTAACCATTAACACCACCAGGTATGACCATTAACAAATGGTCATAATAAATGTCATGAAAACAAAGTTAAAGAAATGTTACAAAAAATAAATGTGAAATAAACAGCAACTTACCGATTCGGACGACAGTTATTGCCTTAAGTGTCGCTAAACAAAAACTGGATGCATCCAATCAAAATGTATTCTGCATTTGCGAAAAAAATTGTTGAATCCACCTGCATATGGCCAGTGTCCTAATTATATGCTCTATTCGGTCTAAACATGCCGCAACCATTTTCCATTCCCGCCACCTTTCTATGTGAAAGAATTATAATGGCGCAACCTGCGCCGGAGTAGCAACCACTTTTCGTGACGTAATGATTTATGTTCCAGCTAGTTAATTGTATTTTTCCCCAAAAAAAAAGATATGCATTATCTCCCGGCGGTCGACAGGTAACATATCTCGCATTTCAAATATTATTACTCATCGTATTCGATTTGGGAACAACCGAGCCCGCTACGAAAGCTACTTCACCACCTACTCGGCGTCCCGCAGTTCCTCAGAGTCGCAGTTCACTATATTCTTTGGTCCCCCAAACTTTATTCAAATGCGACACACATTCATCTAACCGTCCCTGTCGCTCGCATAGCGATTAGACGCCGGTTGTCTATTGCCGTCTCGAACCACTAAAATAGACTTTGCCCAAGCGCAATACTCGTGTCAAAAGTTTTGTGTGGAGTCGGTAATGGCTTATGAAATTTCCCCTTCCTCAGAACGTTTTTTTGTACAGTCGAGCTGGTGAGTTGGGGTCGTAGAGTTGTGTTAGTTAAAAAAATTATAGATCGCGATGTCGTGTATTGTAACATAGGTTTTTGTGCGATGGCCGGCAGATGCCTTGCTAGGTGCGTTCAAAACTCGATTCTGTTATAGTATGGATGGACAACAGTGCCAGTTGTAAATAAGGATTTGTATAGACCATACGTATCGGACACTTGAATACAGTGTGAGCTTGATAACCGTTCTTAATTGTTTTATACAGCGAGTGATCTAACAAGAAACTAAGCGGAACGCATGAGATTGTGTTGTGATACAAAATTGATTTTTTATGTGCTTGTGTGTAATGAGGATCAGTGATTAGAAGAAAAGTTGTCAACAAGTTTTTATTTATTGTAAGTATTATTTATTTTCTAATATCAGTAAATAATTTTATTTCTAAACAAGGTAGTTACTTTTGATATCACTTTGGTATGCTTTTTCTTTCGGTTCAATGTGATTGTTTTTCTTATTTTCTTCTTTATCTTTTAGTGGCTTATCTTAGTTAGTTTCAACTTATTTAAAAGGTTAATTAATAAACAATTGATTACAATTCATTACTATGTACTTACTTACCTACTTAACTATCTGAAATTTGTATTCGTACACTAATTTAAGAATTATCTAAGCTACGTAAAAGTATCAAATTTTAAATAAAAGTTTACTTTTCATGGCGCTTAACAGCTTTATGTAAATCATGTAACCGACTAGGAGACCATAATATTATAAAGGCACGTATAAAGCTAATTAGGTGCCTTGAATTTTCCAAAAATCGTAGTAAGTAGGTACTACTGTGCTATGCACTTTTCTACACGATTAGGAAATGGCTAAATTGCCACCTTTTTTGCACACAGGTGGAAACCCAGTGTTCTCAAAGTCATTGCGTGTAGAGTCTGCGTGTAGAGTCGAAAAACGCTTGGAAGAGTTAAGTAGGCTAAAAATAAATCTTAGGTCTCTGATAACGTAAATGTAGGTACCTGTAGGTAAAAATTAAAAATGGTTAGCCATCGTCGCATTCTATTTATATAAAATTTTGATATTAAAAATAAAATAAAAGAGAATAGCGGCTCAAGTCAAACTCCTTAAAGATCGAGTTGGAATGTATCGAGATAAAGGATGTCATCCGGAATCTCGGACCTAAAAGTAAAATCCACCATGAACTATCCATCAGGCAATATTCAACCTTATTGAGTAAAAGATGAAGTTCAATAACATTTAGCAATAGTAGAGGCCAGAGTTCTTTTTTATTATTTTTTATTAAAAGGATCGGGACAAAAGTTTTGACCTAGCTTTGGGAATTCATAAAATCAAAGCTTGCTTCGCTCAGTGTTATTTCTACGAATTTGTTTCCATGTTAGAATATTACTGGCTATGTATCAGAATTCGTAATTTCAATGTTAATAAGGTTGAAAATAGGTAGAATCTACTATAGCGTATAAGTATAATTATGTATGAAGTGTAGTCATAGGTATGAAATAGGCACAGATAGGTAGATAACCCACATATTATTCGTGATACAATGGTATGTATTCACAATTACAGTACGTAGGTATGGGCTGAATTTTTATGCTACTTATAACATAATTTATAGAAAATATCAAGAAAATATGTTTTTAAATGATTCATTATGTCGATTTTATTTTATATTAAGCACTTAAGGAATTATAATTAATGTATTTTTAGTATACTCAGCACAATATCTTTATTAAATATGCAGGTAACTAGCTACAGTTCGGTTAGAAAATAAAAAAAGACTTATTCATATGTCGAACTATGTTAAATATCTAATGTAACGTTATAACTAGATAGGCACTATAAAGTTTAAGCATTTTATTCAAGCAAGACTCTTAATACGACTGCGAAAATGAGAAAAAAAATATTTCCTCAGCATTAACATGACAGAACATTTATTTTTTAACTACAAGTATGTAAGCAGTAAGTAATTCTGGTGCCTATTACTCGAAGGATGAAGGAAAACGTGCTAAAAATATTTTATGAGTTGTTACCGCGGTGTTTTGTGTTATTAGAGAAACACCGTCACTCAGACATACAGTATTTCCTTGTATCCGTACAATTGTGAATACAAGCAACGCAATATTTGCAACTTGAAGAGAATTCAGAGCTTTTATCACTTAGGTATTTTTGTCAGCGACTTCCTCAGATAGCGAAGGCTTTCTCAGTTGCGAGGAAATGAAATTCTTATCGTGCCTTCGCGGAAAGAAGCGCACTTCTTTCTTATCCCCACAGGAAATAAATAGGGGTAAAGCCGCTCCACTTGCAATAACCAACATATGATTGCTTTAAGAAATCGCGCTTTACTTACCGAGTTGTGCCTCAAAACGTAGACTTACTAGAGAATTTATGGGGTACAGAAATTGCTCTGTTTAAACTACTCTGTGTATCAAAATGTTTGACTATTTACTAAACAGCAATGTTATAGAAAGTTTCTGTACTTAACCGACTCCAAAATGGAGATTTTTTCTTATGTGTGCTACTTCACAACATGGCACTGATAGAACTGATATTAATTTTTTTTATATTCAAAAGGTAGTGATATTGACATCGGGTAATTTATGAGATATAGAGATATTAAGATTTTGAAGGCGGTTATATTTATGTAAAAAGTTATTTTTATCAAGCAATCACTCTGCGTATATGGGATGAGGTCATTATGAGTCGCGGAGAACGTACGTTCGTTAGGATGCTAACCATGTACTTACAACGACTTAAAAACCTGATAAAAAGCCATTGTTTAACAAAATTTTTATTACAATTGTAATGATATTTGTGATAAAAATAGTTATAACATAAATTATGTCATAAATACTACTCCTAAAACTTAATTTTGTTTCATTGAACATAAAAATGAAACTAAATATTGAAGCAATGATGTTTAAAATATCTAGATTGAGTCGCCCTACAGTGAAAACAAAAAAACAAGGCAACATTATCAAGCATGTGTGCGTGTAGGCGATGTTTTTTGCATTCATTTATTGTCTGTGTGTGCGTAATCTGTGCGTAATGATATAAAAGTTGTGGCCAACAGTTGGCCACAACTTTTTGACACGTTTCCGCGGATTCGATGTTCCATCTAGATATTTAATACATTTTTGTGATAGTGTAATCGCTAGATGTACATAAAAACTGTTCTTTTTTCAAGTCGGTGAATTAGTTGCCGAGGCTCATTACGCTTTCAGTGTTAAAGTGTTTAAAAGTTTTTGAACGATCTTATGAATAACCAAGTCTGTCACTCTACAAGCCGATATTTTACAAGGATTAATTTTAAAAGAAAAAAAGCGATGTTTAGGCTTAATCGTTTTATTTAGTGAATTTTATTTAGTGAAAACTATATAACGTTTATAACATTTTATGTTATGTCATACACGCCATGTAAAACAAACGAGTCCCAGTTCTCATGGTAGCAAGTCATTCCTTACGTAAATACGACTTGTTTATAATTAATTGTACTGTTACTAACTTAATGTCACTAATTAAAAAAAATATTTGGTTTTGTTATAATTAACTTAAAATATAATTAAATTATAAACAACCTATCTAATAACTATTATTTATGTACTTCATATTATATAATAACTATAAGAAGGAAAACGTACTCAGTTGTAGGTCATGAATGGGTTAATTTTGGATTATTAATTTACTTTTGTGAATAATAAATAAATAAATAATAATAATAAATCACTTGGCTACAACCCAATATTATATTACTTAATTAAATAAAATTTTAAAATACAATTTCATCAATTGGACCTGTCCCCAAAGGCTGTTATTTTTAATAGGAACTCTTTATTGATAATGTGAATTCCATACTATTAGTATTACGAACTCTTTACTTTTCTTTACTCTTTACTATTAGTATTAGGATCAATAAAGAGTTCCCTTTAATGTTGTCGTTCCAGTAAATGAGCCTTAAAATATTAGTTTTAAGGCTCATTAAATAAATATAAGTAAATGAGCCTTAAAACATTAGTTTTAAGGCTCACTTACATGATGCAAATTTCTTGGCTGTAGCAAACAATAAAATTGAAGCAATATACTACTTGCATCATCTAAACAGCTCATAACATTCTTGATCTTCTTGACAACTTGCGTTTCAAGTTTTGCCTTGTTGTAAACAGCACATACCATTATGTCGTAAGCGATTCTTGTATTCAATTGTCTCTTGCATGGTCTCTTGACTTGACTT
>DWJQ01000317.1:0-15456 GCA_018248915.1 Hesperia meskei straton | reverse complement strand
GAAAAGGATACCTACTTATTGAAAAGGTTGCTTAGGCACTTCATGCTGCTCCAGTGCGGATTATTTAATTATAATGCAGAAGTAAAGGTTACTCTCAACCTTTTAATTCTCGCAAAGGTTTTAAATCCATATTGCAGATAAAAGGTTCTGTAGGCGTTAGATCCTACGCCTTATTGCTTTATCGTTCGGAAAATTTGAATCCGGAATCATCCTACCCTAAAAATGTAAAACGGAGCAGTTCCTACCTACGCTGCTGTAATATCACTTACGAATATTTTCACATAATTAAGTAAAGAAGTTAGCATTTTGTAAACTAAGCAAAGTCTAAATACACACCTGAATTATTATCAGAGCATAAGGAACTTCTAAGATCTAAGAATAATGTTTAATATTTTGCTACATTGTGGCGCAGTTTACATCAAATAAAGTGGTGTTCAGGCTAGTATGAAAACTGGAACGTTGGCCTAAATTGGTTGAGATTTTATTATCCACAGTACAAAAGAACACAAAAGGGTTAGACGCATTTCCCGGTACCAAAATAAATTATGTAAGAGCCTTTTGACATGTACGATTAGGTACCTACGACACGACATCACACGGTTACGAATGTCGTTGGTGCGTCTTCTTGATGCTAAATTGTAGCAACCACAAAAATATGCTGCTTAAAGCAATAGCTTCTGTTACTGTTTAGCGATGTCGCCAATATCGTGGATATTGTTGACTTTTTTTGGTCGGCAAAACATATTCCCCGTGAGTAAACCTTAGTATTTTCATTTAAAAATTTCCCTCGCTGTTCGTCATTGTAGTGTCGTAACGTCGTGTAGTTTCAGTATCGCACATGTAAACAATCACTCTGTATATGAACGTGACACTCAAAAAATCCCAACAGAGCCTCAAAGGCAGAGAATGGAACCCGTAGAGCGGAAAATTCGATTTTCTGGCCACCGCCTCCTTAATGCGTTGTGGTCCACATTACGCCTATCGCCCAACCCTTGCCGGAACAGTTTGGTAATCAGATTCTCTAAGTCAATTTCGGACAATACAGATAGTGAAATCGCAATATATTGGCCTCGAGAGCCTGATAAACAGTCGAATAGGCTCATTCATTTCCGTAATAGACCACCAATCTGACCTCACAGTTAGGTCACAGACAGATACAGATGTGATAGAAAAGAGAATCGATACACAAGGCCTTCGTACATTAATTTTGATAAGGTAAGTAAAACGTTGCTATTCCGGCGAAAACTTCTACAAAAATTACTGTTTGGAAAAGATCTCATACCTAGTTGATACTGACCTTGCCTGTGAGGCGAATAGTCCCAGATTTTATTACTTATAGGTAAGTATTAGTTTTTTTACAAAGACGTTAAGTATCATGGCGCTATACAGCCGCCCTGGGCGTTTTGTTATCCGTTAAATATTTTCGAACAGAATTCCTTATCGCACGGTACTGAAGTAAGCTAGAAAATTAAGAGTGTAAGTTTTTGCGTAATTGAAATAGCAATGTATATTGACAGAGCTCGGTCAGGTCAGGTAAGTCAGCTATCAGGTGAGGTAAGTTAGCCTTCAGGTGAGATTATGTTGAGATATACCAGACGTTCAAGTATCAGAGTTTTAAAGTGCAACAATATAACTCCGATCCAGCCGAGGGTTCAAGGAACTTCACGCATTTTTTTATTTACGTGACATATAACAACTCTGTTTCAATGTAGTGTCGAGATTCTCGACAAGATGGGAAGTACTAGCATAATCTGTTGGCGTGATCGCAGTACAATAAGGGGTGGCGAAGAGTTAGCAGATGTCGGGGCAATGTGGGTCGCACCCTGATAAATGGCAGCGTCGCGCGGGGTTATTGTAGCTGGAAAATAAGTACCCGCGAGAAGATAAGCCTGGCTTGAGATTCTTATACTTAAACTGTCTTACTAATATACGCAGAATTTAGTTATTCCATGTTTTTTTGGTCTTTTTCTTACCTTTGACTTCAGAGAATCATAATGTCAGGGAAAAATAATTATAAGGACTCAAATCTTTTTAACTCAGCTAGGTACTTGTAGTTTTAGCTGAGAGTTAAAATCTGTGTTAACAACAGTAGCTCTTGACCCATTAAAGGGCTTTTAAAGTAAGCTGCAGTCTGTTTTTTGTTTACGTTTTATATTTTACATAAAATTAAATGCGGTTCCTTAAAAACCATATAATGTGATATTCATTTCTTGAATATTATACCATACTAGCTGACCCGCAAACGTTGTTTTGCCAAAAAATGTTAAGGGTGAACAACCCTTATCACTTAGGGGTATGAAAAATAGATAAGTAATAGCCGATTCTCAAACCTACTGAATATGCGTAAAAAATTTCATTAAAATCGGTAAAGCCGTTTCGGAGGAGTATGGTAATTAACATTGTGACACGAGAATTTTATACATAAGATATAACTCATTATATGACCCGAATGGCGCAATGGCTAACACGCCAGATCGCTGTTCCATGGGTCCTGGGTACGTTTCCCAGCAAGGCGGACATTTCAATTACGGTTTTAAATTTCCTTTCTGGGTCCAAGTACCTATGTGTTATCTATAGAATCCATGATACAGAAAATTCTTGTGTGGGGCTAGGAGCGTGTAGCGTTATTTATTTATCTTCTATTCTAGTCTATTGCCAAAGAAAAATAATACTGCCAATTACACTAATTTTACTCTATTAGTCAGACTTTAAGAACAGCCAAATGCACCCGAACGCTACAAATAAAATAATATTTTTGAATTATCGCCAAGGCATACCTATATTTTTCCACAATTTCTTAGTGGGACAGTACATTCCATCCTTTATTGCGTTACCACTTAAACAATAAGTAAGATTTCCTCACCTTGAACATTAATGTGTCAGAATATAACTAAGAGTGTTGTAATAGGTAGTTAAGTGCCGGCCGTTTGCCCTCTGGCCCTCGGAGCATCGGAAATTGCGAGGAAAACAGAACCGGCAACGTTTCTGAGCGCACAGCCCTGTACCACATTAATAAAGGTAAGTGCGCCCGTGTCAGCTAATGCGCCGTTATGACCTATTCTGAAAAACATGTTCAGAGCCCCTGAATCGCATACGCAAAGAAATAAATACTCTGTTTCCCTAATAATAAGCCTTAAACTTGAATGATGGGACGCTTCATAATCGAGTTTATGGGACATCATGAAGAGGCTTCAGGCTCAACTAAACCTTACATTGCCGAAGTTTCATGTAAAATCAAACTCTGTTGTGCAATGGATGTGGTTGATATTTGTTCGCGATCATGTTTCGAAAGTACTTTTGAGTTGAAACGTTTACTTAAAAGAAATGCGGTGAAAGAATTGAAAAGCAATTTTCAGCGATGCAACCCTTATTAAATCTACGCAGTTGAAAAAGTTAATTGAAATTCCAAAGTTAAAGTTTTATACAGATACAGTGGAGAAATAATTTTTTTAATTAAATTAAAATAAACCAAACCATAAACTGTTTCATGTATTTTGTACTCCTACGTTTGTATATCATTTCCGCTCCTCAAGGCTGTGGGGTAGAATTCTCTACAACGGCAGTGACCATTTATTTTGTTCTTAAAAACTTACATTGTTTGCTATATTGGTAGATATCCTAAATTCGCATGGAACCGGACGAGAAGCATTGCCTTTAGAAAACAAAAATTATTATCAAAATCAATTTACAACATAGATTTAGCATACAGTAACACACATAGAAAAAAATAAAAAATACAGTCGAATTGAGACTCTCATTCATTTATGATAACTTTTAACAAAAAATAACCGACTTTCAAATCGGTAGGAAAAGATAACTCAAAAAGTACTCGTCAGATAGGTATCGCTCAAATTTATAAGGAGCAATCGAATGGGCAAGGGCTTTCGAATATAAAAAGAATTATTAAAATCGGTTCTCCCAGTACGAAGTGATGACTAATACACATAAGAAAAAAAATACAGTAGAATCGAGAACCTCCTCCTATTTTTTAAGTAACCTTAAATAAAAAAGACATCCAAACCTGTATGGTCTCATCGTAGTCATAAGAGTGTTTGCGGCTGGCCGCTGTGCTCATCTCAGTAGCGCGCGCTCGAGAGCCGCGGCATCTGCAACAAGTGCAACACAACACATAATATGATACACTTTTATAAAACACTAACTAATAAAAAACTTATTGAAACTCTACGGCAATGCAGCTTTAACTAGGCTGCAACCAATTGGCACAATACTGAGCGCTCATATATCTCAATAAAGTAGGTTCACAACGCTTTTCCAGTAACACACGTCCTCAGGTACCTGAAAACACTAACTGTACTTGAGTCGCAGAGCAATCCGAGCATAGGTAAGCAATCCGAGCAAATATCCCAGTTGAATAAGCTTGTAAGCAAAATTTCCCGCCGTCAATCTTAAATCTACCTTAATTGAAAAGGCGGAAACCTAGCATTTGTGTGCCATGCTATTATAACGAATTCCAGATTGATCGCGAACGGGATTGGGATAGCTGTCATTTGTTAGCAAATTTTAAATCGTTTTAAATTAAAATCATGTCAGTGATCAATCTAAAATTTTACCTGAAAAGTCCTCTGATCAATTTATTAAGAAACTATTCTTAAACAGAGGCTCTTTTAACCAAAGTTAATTTAAGCGTGGAACCAGATACATAAACAAAGCAACAATATCTTCATAAACTTGTTTCGTCGATTTATCAAAAAACAATATCGACAAAGTTCTCATCCCGAGCCTTGAAAACTGGATCCAATTTTATTTATGAGAGAAATCGTCCAAAAAACTACACGCAGTTCAGATAACTCGAGAACGCCAGCTGTTGGCCTGAACTTGCTGAAACTTGTCCGGCAGGGCTCATGAATAATTAAAAGCGGGGATAGGGGATAGGGAATAGGGATAATAACTCACTCGTGTCGGCGAGGTCTGTCGGCACAAAATAACACTCAAGCCAAGGAAACGCTGCTTTTTATGACTTAATTAGCTACATCTCAAACCAGGAGGCCAGGAAATGGGAGAGCACGCGGAAGGCCATATACTTTATTGTTGACGTAATTAGTTTACACGAATGACACAAAGTTTGCCCGTTTGAAGTTATATGGCGCTTCTGGTCGTCCTATATTTAGACTTTTAGAGCAACGTAAATAGCTGCGTGTAAACATATCCTCAGTAGAGATATTGTTGGACTTTCATTAAGTAATCCGTTAATCCTGTCTCAGTTGTTAATTTATAAAAGTTAACGAACATTTGTGATTTATAGCTATTTAACTGTAATAAGTTTAGCTCTTACCAATCGCAAAGTAACTGCTCTTTCATACAATTCATTGTATAAAATTTTTCTTTTTTATTATCATTACCGATGTTCAATTTCATTCGTTCGATATGATAATCAATCAAAAACCTCATTAAGATCAACGCCTGCAGCATTTATGATTCAGGTATAAACTATAAACGATTTTCAACTAGGAATAGGTACTGTTTTCCTATAAAATTTTAGTTCTAAAAACTGTTTTTCCCGTAGCATAGTTTCAGGAGCTCAGGAAAGTTCAGGAGCAGTCAGTACTAGGAAGTACCTCTCTATACCGCCAGACTTTATGCTCATGAACCGACTATTATCTTAAGTGCATGAACGAACAAGTTGTATCTAATTGTATCGCCCTATTAACAGACTTGGCACTGTGGTTGTAGTTGTAATGATTCGAATATAACAGTAATTTTGCTATAATACTATGTAATCAGTTTCCAGGAGAATTTTGGGTATTTAAGGGTATCAACATAATTATCTGTAGCCGAATTAAAGCGAGAATCTTACTGACAATTACTAACTAGGCATAATTAACAACAAGGAACAGAACTAACTGTCACTAATAGTCATTGGTCCAGTCCTCTTACACACTATCGAAACGACCAGATATCGTAGACTAGTCCTTATCAGAGTTTTGTTATGGCTTGGTTACAATTGTTTGAACGGCGGCGAAATGGTGGTAGTTCTACATGCTAGTAATACCTGTACGCTACCTTAAATTCCTTAAAAAGGTGAAGGACTCCGTGCATCTTGAATCCAAGAAAGTCTTTCTGGCAGTCAGGTTTATTCTGTTGCAACAAACTGGGTTCTGTATCACACAGTTAAATTTTCCTCCCTAGCTAATTATTTTCATAGTAAAGACCCCTTGGAAAAGCTTTTCTTGTGCATCTTCCATAAACACACAGCGATCATTACAGATTTATTAATTTATTTTTGTTTTCTTAAATTAAATTTCAGCCACTGAAACTCTTCAAGTATAATATGTGACATCAGACTTAGTATACCTATTAGCAGTATTAGCAGACGTTTTTAATATCTCAGGAAGAGTATCTAAGAGAGTTAAGTAGACCTATAAAAAGAAAACTCTTTTATACGTTGTCTGGCTTCGACAAGTTCCTAGTTTACGACCTAGTAAATTACCTTTGAATGATAAAAAAACTTAGTTAAGTTATGTTGCGACAAAAAAGTTGGGGATTTTATCATGTATAATCTAAGCTACAACCCACTAATGGCCCATTACTGAGCACGGGTCTCTCCTCATTACTGACGAGGCCTAGAGCATACTCCACCACGCTGCTCCAATGCGGATTGGTGGAGTTATCACGTATACCTAATACTAACTTGCGATCTACCTATAATAACAATATCAGCTGTTAAAGATATAAGAAAAGTCATGGGGGTTCTATATGAGTCAAAAGAATCTAAATGATTATTTTTTAAATTTTTATCTGTTGGTCATCTGCATGTTTGTAGACGCATCAAACTTCTGAATGATGCGGTTTTCAAAGTTGTACTAAGTACCCACTGAAAATCTTAAGGGTTCATTTTATTTTTTACGGTCATATAAATCCATGGAACCCACAAACAATGCAAACTGGGACCAAATGATAAACCTACTAGTACAGGATAGAGATTCGAATAGAAACCTTCAAAGAATTATGTTCCTCGTGTCACTACATAAAGGACTTCCGGGATCGCATTTTATAATGAAAAAGTTAAATATAGGTTCAATATATTCCAAAGTATAGCGTAGATGATTTGAAACCCTGTTTGATTAAGAGGAAATATCAACGACACTGGGGTTATCCAGAAAACTTTTTAATCTATCGTCGAACGCCGGCACCACATTTTTTCGTGGTTCAGATAAGGCGAAGATCAAAGGCTGTATCCGCAAAAAAGCGCGGACCGCATCGATCCAAAGCTTGACATTCGCGTCACGAAGGCTGCAGGCCTACTGCGCCGTCGCTATGACAACGCTCTCTGTACCCAAGCCGCCAAAATGCTTATTAAACAAAGAAGCCCCTGTCAATCTAGCCTAGTGTGCTGACATACATTTACGTGTGAAGACCTCGCGAGAAAAAAACTCTGGAGGAAAAACATCTATTAAAATGTTGACCTACATTGGTGAACCATAATGTATTATGATAGTAATTTTCTTCGATTATTTTTATCATTTAAACCTATCTTTCACAAAATAAGTCTCATATTAATATTTCACATTAAATGTAAATAAATCATTTCAACAGCTAAGACGGGCGTAGGTTTTTACGCTTACGTTTTTACACGCACTATTTTTATTTACACACCTGAAATATGTAGGCTTACACATTGATAGTAAATTACAGTACCTACAGAAAAGGCGGCTTGTAACCTAAGTAGCGATCTTTGTCGGAAAACATTTGGGTAGAGGAAAGAACATTATTTATTTCACAATGTAAAAATTTAATAAGTTTCATTCATTCATGATATTATGTCATATTATCAAGTATGTATAAACTAACACATTAGGAACAAATTAAAATAAGTATCTCCCTACTGGAAGCGATCGGATTAATTCAATAGATATTAGTCCAATTTAGATATTTGCAACCACTTTCAATTAATTTGCTTTGCAATACATAGGTATATAAGTGTTAGGTAAAATACATTTCAGCAAATTGAATATGTCATCATCTTATATTTGGTTTCGGAGGACGCTAGATTTTTCTGCACAAGATTGTGCTTCACAGGAGTGCTTTTCAAAAGCTTCTGAAGGCTTTTATTCCTAGGATGCAAGCAAGCTCATGTGGCTACCACTCTACGTCTCTACTTATAGGTAACCTACATAGCCTACTTACTGGATTAATTATTGTTATCTTTGTTCCTGTTACAATCAAAACGTATAATAGGTCAATTAGGTACTTTTATTCCCAACTAGTTGTTTTGACTGATCATGTCAGTCGATAGTTTCATGTGATAATTGTTTAAGTAGAGACAAACTTGTCAATGTTTACAAAAAGAAAATGCACAAAAATAAATATACCAAATCCTTTTCTAGCTACCCGCCTAGCCTAGTTAGTAATGGTGAAGCAAGGGGTCTCGACTTTGATTTCCGGCTGTGGCAGACATTTATGTCGCAGACAGATGTTTGTTGTCGGGTCATGTGTGCTAGTGATGTGTTTGTTGTTGTATTGTGTGTGTCTAAATCTCAGTGTGGGGGATGAATGTGTACCTATGTGCTAACAGTTAGGTTTTACTGTAAACCAATTAGCCAGATTTGATTCCTGTAACATAATTTCATCCTAAAATTATTTTTTTCGACTCACTTTTATAATTCTAATGCATTCAAATTATTCCCATAACGTTTTCATAAATCGCTTCCTAGTTTTATATATCGCGTCAGTTGCGCGTGTTCACTAAACCGTCAACACCCCAAAGTATACCACCCCATTAGATCTATTATTAGACCCAATCGGAAGCGCATTTCCTATTTTACACCGTGGGCACTTGTTTACTTCACCTAGGGTGTTTAACCTTTGAGGCAAACTAATTAGAACGAACGGGATACAGCTACCAATACATTCAACTAACATAATGATACGGCATTAGAATATAATTAACTTCAGCGCTTATTAGCCTTTGATACCTATTGAACTCTTAACAATTTTAATTAAGTATTAAGTACCTCATAAGTCTAATTTTATTTTTTAAACTTAAGTCAATATACTATAAAAAGTTCATTACGCGTAAATTAATTAACAACAAAACTATAATCATGGGATTTTCATACTCAGTACCTAATAGGTCTCATAGTTTTGAAGATCATCTTATGTATGTAGTTTTTGTAAGTCGTCCAGCACGTCTACGAGTCTAGTCTACTACACTAAGTAACATTTTGACAGTTACAACTATAATCAAATTTTTCCTCGGAAAATCAGATTTATTCTTGCAAGATAGGTAGGTAATAAATAATCTTCATCATAATGTGTATTTTTCACCAGTTACACAGCATTGTATCTTCGAATTAAGAGTAAGGTAGGTAGGATAATTTGAAACTCTATAACGTCTCTACCAAAACTTCAATTTCTAGCTTCCAGATGGTAACTGCTGCAAATCATGTAAAAAACATACAGATGAATTGAGATCCTTCTCATTTTTTTTGAAGTCGGTTAAAAATAACTGTTCATCTCATCAGTAGTAACCAACCTACCCACTAAGTTAGTAAATAAAATTACGTATGAGTAGGTATGCTTCCAAGTTTAGAGAAATTATTTTTTGTAGCCTATCAAATAATGATCAGCTGTTAAACATTGAGGTTTGATGTTAAATAAATGTTTTATGGAATTTATAGCCTGAATAAAATCAAAATAAAATCAATTTAGTTAAACTTTAATGGATAAAGTTGCACCAATTAAATTATTAATTAATTACCCTTGCTGTCATTGTTTCATTGAACACCACATTTCTGACTTCACAAAAACTTTGTCCAAACACGACATCTATATCACAGTAACACTAACTTGTTTTTATTTTATCAAAGTTATAATAAGATAACATTAATAATAAACATTGATTGATTCGTTGGTTCTCCCGCCAAAATTTTATTTATTATGTTTAACTTGTAAATCACGTAGGTAATATAACGATTGCGCTTTAATTTCACTGTTCTTAACTGGTTTTCATTTATCAATATGAATTAAAACAATCTATAAGTTATCAGCTGGTTTACGTAATGTACGAAACACCGCCCTTCAGGCAGAGAACACGAGAAACTTACTGAACGGATCACAGACTGAAAGGTGAGTACGTATAATATGAGGTTACTATATTGCTTAGCTAGCTGAACCTATTCTATAGAATGCTTTGCTATAGATTTTCGAACATAATGATACGAATAAATATCATATTAATTGCCATCTAGTAGGGAGCAGCGGAACTAAAATGAATCCTGCCATCTATTGAATAAAAAATACATAACGCAAATTTACTTTTAATTGACCCATTAGCTTCCGATGACATGAATTCATATACGGCGACAAATGTGATTCCACGCCGTGCTGGAAGCTAAAGGGTATTATTTAAATAAATGCCATTATATTACTGATTTATATAACACTACAATGAAGAAGTTACAGGAACAAAGGTGTGTGGACACAAATTAGTGTGGGTAAACTTAATTCTGGCAACTTTCCGGCACATTTAACTGTCATATTGACAACAATTCAGTGTGACAATTTGGTGACAATTGAAAACTGACAAAGCCTACTGACAAAAATTCTAACGTCAAAAAACTCAAAAACTCAGTTGTTTTATTTAAAGTTTTTAAAATGTAAAAAAACACGAAATAGCAAAAAATATTTTTATTTGATAATTAATATTTAAAGTGTTCGATTCTAATATTATTACTAACCAAAACAACTGTTATCACATGATTGTAAACAAAATGATCAAAATTTGGAATTTGGGTCTTATTAGTTATGATACAGCTCTAAAAATACAATTAGCTATCGCAAGAAGACACTTGGATGCAATGATGAAAGGAATAGATGCCAATTACGATACCCTGTTATTAGTGGAGCATAAGCCAGTCTACACTGTTGGTTAGTTAATATATCCGGTTATATTTTTTTAACGCGACGAACTATCTCACTCATCAAGGGTAGCATCATATTTGTGACAAGAACTTAACAAGAATTTGTGTTTCTAGCTGTTTCTCATACTAACTATGAAACAATCTGCTAACGGATGGTTAGACCAAATTATTCCCCATTTGAGTCTTCCTATTCTGGATTGGCAACAATTTTCATGAGTGGCATCAGGAAGATGGCACTGCATGCTCATTTGCAATCTATAATACTTATATATTGATCCATGGAAAAAAAATGTAAAACAGTACTCTTAGTTCCCTCGAGATCACAACAGTCCATGGGGACTTAAGCAGTTTAGATATTTAATGCCAAGCCATCAGGTTTATATATTTAATGCCAAGAAGCAGGATATCAGTAATAAAGCTCACTTTATAGCAACATCTATCGACATTATAACCATTAAACAAATTGGCTCTGCCCACTAACCGAGGAGACATTTATGTGGTAGGAATAATTTAGTTCTTGGGTTGTAGATGTTCAGAGATGTATAACGTATTTGTTTTGCTCATGCCACCATATTACAGGGCATTGAAAACAAAATACTTTCTTTGCATTCTACTGATTAATTATGATGAATCAAATGTTTCAATCCATGCCATGAAACACTTCAACTTTACTTCGTATATTTGTATCTTTGTGTCCTGTATTATATTTACAGGAATTCGAGATGAGACCCCAAATGAAGAAATTTTAAGACTTCGCAGTGTAGGTGCTGAGTTCAAAAAAACAAACAGGGGAGGCCTCATCACTTTCCATGGACCAGGCCAACTGGTTGCTTACCCAATAATAAATTTGAAACATTTTAAAACCAGCGTTAAGTGGTATGTCAGCAGTTTAGAAGAAACTGTCATTAAAATGTGCGAAGAATTAGGTGAGCCTTATATCAATCATACCTACTTTTTACTATAAAGTTATAACTAGTTGATATGAATTCATAATTTTATTGAATAGGAACTGCTAATATTAATAATTTAGATTCATCCCACTTTTTGCTCAACTCAGGAACTCCATATATGTATAGAGATTAGTCGCTAAAACAGTTTCAATTTTAAAACTTTTGTAAAGCTTTGACTTTTTTTAAAACAAATCTCAGATAAAAAATGTCACATTAATTTAGTCGATTTTTTTTATCCAACTGATACAAAAACCATTTTAATCATCTTATATTAATGTTAACTTGGCTTAGTACTAATGAATCTGCCTTGTAACCATAGATTATCAGGAAGACACAATAATTACAAAATTTGTAAAAAACTTTATGAATATATTGTTTTAATGTGGAGTCCACTTGATTTATTATGTGATCTTTTTTCTTCTAGGGATAAAGGCAAATCGGTCCCCACACACAGGAGTCTGGATAGAAGACAACAAAGTAGCAGCTATTGGTATCCATGCATCGAGGTATGTGACAACTCATGGAATTTCAATAAACTGTGATACAGATTTGTCATGGTTCGATCATATTACACCTTGTGGCATTGAAGATAAAGGTGTTACTTCCTTGACAAAAGAAACAGGAGTTGTTTGCTCTATAGAAAAAATGACACCAATATTTTTAGACAGTTTCAAAAAAGTTTTTGAATGTAAATATGAAAATTTAGATGTGGACACACAAAAGGAAATTTTAAGTGGTGTGTACAATAAATTAATGGTACAAAATATTTGAAAATGCAAGTGCTTTTACCATATTGTTGTGATTTGAAACTGAAATTTCTAAGAATAATGAGTGTATCATTTAATAATTCTGATTGTTGTTAGTTTATACTAATGTTGTTGATAAAATAAAATAAATATTTAATTTGTACACATTTATTTCATTCATTAAAATTAAATTAAATAATAAATAGGGTTATTAGTTAGTAATAAATCTAAATAAATTAATTAGAAATCTCAAGTTGGGTTAAGAGAAACAAATATTTTTTTCTAAATGTGCATTCAATAATACTTGTATATATCAAATTGTTTTATGTTGGCCCTAGGTTACTGTTTCTTCAAAACCCAACTGAAAGTTCAAAAAAGTCAAATTCTAAAATTGTGATTGGGCCAAAGTGAAAGTTAACAGTATATTTACAAGTGTATTAATATTAAATATGTATATGATTGTGAAAAAATATAACATAATACAGTTTTATTAAAAATACGATTAATGGGCACAATACAAATAACTTAACACTATAATGCTAAACAATTTAGCGCCTTATTATCAATATAAAGATTCAGAATAATCCTACATAAATTGTGCTTTTCTAAGAAATCTATCCTTCCAATACAATTCAAGGGACTATTCCAAACAGTGAAATTCACAATTTAGTATTTACTGACAATATTATTTTGTCACAAACACTTACATAGTTTAGAACCAAAATATTCTGCTAACACTAATAAATGCGACGTCTGTTACTAAGCTAATATTATTCTAATTAAAGTACCCATTATATTGTAGCACTTCAAAAGTTATCCTGGTGTAAAAGTAGGACATGTAGTATATTGCATTGGTTAAAATGCAGACAGACAATAAGTCAGAATAAAACTAACCGTACATCTACTTAAACATAATAAATGCTTCTAAATGCAATTAAAATACCCTTCAGGTAAATGCAAAACACGCGGTGGTTACAGTTCTTATTACAATTTCGTCACATTTACACCACGATTAAATTCAATTAACTAATTCTACTATATTCCGGGGCACGGGTTAAATGATATGAACCAACGTTGGCGTGGAATTTTGTTCATTATCAGTCATTCGTATCACAAGTTCCTTAGTAAGATAGGCGTTGGAACATTACAAAATTATGTGGAGACCACAAAACTATTATAGCCTCTAGAACAATTGCAAGGCGATTACGACATATGCTTCGGTGGCGCCAGCCATTTGCGCATGTAATAGCAGAAGATTGTGGCGATGTACAGTATAACGAGCAAGGCACACGCAACTCCCAGGAGAAGGACTGACGCTTTGCTAGGACACGGCTCCACAATCGTCACGGTTTTTTCTGTAATTTAAAGAAATTAGAAATTAGTTGCAGCCGAGCTGCCGATAATGTGACGACGCGAATTCTTATTGGATTTTGTTTCCTGGAAATTATCTCCAGTAGTGTTAATGACTATGTTGCACAATTTTTTTGTGTAATTAGGAGACAAACGGGCAAACGTAACCGCCACATCATCGGATGGTAATTGGTCAATCCTCACTCATGGACATCAGGTTTTTTATTGCAGGGCGAAAAGGATGCGGTGGGTCCGCTTTAATGCTAATTCAACGACATTGCGACCGAAACATACAAAAAGTTGTGAATATTGTTTTAGCCTAATTTGCGCCATTCAGACCGGTCCTGCGCCTTCTGAAGCCAGCGGATGCCCGTTGTCTTCTTCAGGTCGTCAGACCACCTGGCGTGCTACGCTCCTTTTTCCGAGACGGCGCCTCCATTCAAGGACCTTTCTTCCTCAACGGTTATCGGTCCTTCTAACTATATGACCAGCCCTTTGCCACTTCAACCAGCTAATTCTAGTGACTATAATACGATTGAAAATTCCGTTCTTAGTAGGTCCTTCTATTTCCGTTCAAAAGGCCGTTCAAGTTGACATGCTCGCGAACGTTTGGACAGTGTACGAATGTGTTGTAAGTACGTGAACGCTCGAGGTTCGTGTGCTTTGATGTGCCACCAAAAACCATCACAGTTTTACCAGCTTGCAAACAAGGAATGGGTCAAAAACTTCGCATAATTATTAAATTTGTTAGTGAGACGTCTGACCTTAGTAACGGACTCCTGAAGAGATAGTTACACAGTAGGTATCTATTAATAAGAACAAAATATTGTATTTAACACAGACATAGGTATTTAAATAGTAACTTTAATCTTTACACAACTTCGTCATTGACAAAAGCGCGGCAAGTCTAGCTGTCATTGTAGCTAGTGATGGGGTCATCTCCAATATTCAGTCTAATAGTATCGACAACACAATGTCAAAGTCCCTTCGGCCGAGTCGTTACGACGACGCTACGACATTATCCAAACGTACGTTTTGTAGCGTCTCTGCAACGGTTTTATTTCGCACGAACGAACAAAAATTTCGTACAAGGAGGAGGAAGAGAAAAAGAAAGACTTAATTTTATGTTTTCAGTATTCATTTTACATTCAACTAAAGATAAATATTCAAAAGCAAAGTACCTGCGTGCTACGCGCCACGCTGAGATGGTCGATAAGACCAGTTACACGCAGCTGCGGACGACACGATAATATTATGTAAAGAGCAGAGATTTTTGGAGCGCAAAATGTAATAGAGGTGTTCGCAAAGAAAATGTTGATAGCAATTTAGCCTTCAAATTATTTTTAAATAACTTCTTTATGAAGGCAACCTAGGTAAACTGCGTAATAGAGGACGAAAAAGCTGAATGAAGTGAACATAACACAAACGAAATTTTTTGATGCGTCCTCGATTATTATTAGTAAACTAGCTTTTGCCAGCGGCTTCGCCCGCGTGAATTTCGTTTAAACTTCACCCCTTTATTTCACCCAC